>JAXQQM020082761.1:0-182962 GCA_034641835.2 Pinus albicaulis | reverse complement strand
TCTGAACCAGCAGTGTTCAAAATGGAAGGGCTTGGGAGCATGGTTACTTGGGTGAAGCTAGTGGAGTTGTATCGTCCAGTGGTCAGATCCCGCTACTGGGAAGATGGTAGTGTCCAGATTCCCTCCTAGGTGGATGAAATCTTTGGTGATGAGGAATCTGTCCAACCAAGAGGCTATCTATTGAGTACCTCCTCTTTTTTTGTTCCAAGTAAAGATCCTGTTGGAGGTTTGGAGATCTATGAGATTGTTGCTTTGGATGAATTATTTGAATCCATTACTGTCAGATTCGAGATGTTGTCTCCCACCTTTCCTTTCCTGGAGATTTGTAATCATATTTAAATATCCTCCTAGAAGATAGAGTGAATGGGCTCGTTGAATGCTGAGTTCCTCAAGATTGCGCAGGAGCATTAGTTTTTGTTGCGCGTTTTGGGGTGCGTAGACATTGGTGAGCAGTCTGTGAATGTCAGTACCTACCAGGTGAAAGTTACCCTGGATGAAGTTTCTGTTAGCTTGCAAGTTCTCCAGATTAATGATTTGAGGGTTCCAGATGATGGAAAGTCCTCCAGACACCCCATTTTCATTGACTGCTATAATTTTGCTACCTTTCCATATGTTTTTGAAGATGGTTTCTAGGGTGGAACTAGTACATTTGGTTTCTTGCATGTAGAAATTTGCAGGATGTTCCTTCGTAATCTTTTTTTTTAGGATCCTATGCTTCGTACAGCTATTGAGCCCTCAGATGTTCCATGATATGAGCTTCATGGGATATATTGGGAGGTGAGGGCACAGGATCTGATTAACTTGGGGAACCATCCAAATTCCACCATTTATTTCCCTACTTCAATAGTTCGTTGCAGGGAGTTTCTCCTTCCTCTTTTTTGGGATTCTTTTGCGAAGTATTGGGTGTTGATTATCGTTCATCCCTGTATTCCTAGAGAGGGTAGCTGTTGTGCCCTGGCTAGTATTTCCTCGATTTTTTCAATTTGATGCTCTGGGATTGAGGTGTAGTCCTTTTTCGTACATGATTCTTCTAGCCCTGCGAGATCCAATCCTTCTAGATCTATGCTTTCTGGGTCTTCTTCCATCGCCTCTGGTATCCTTTCCATTATTTCTTCTTTGCCTTTGATCTAGTCGTAGTCCATCTCTCTATTAGCATTGGGAGGTTTTAAGAAGGTCTCTGGTGAAAGCTTGTTTTTCTGTGCCATTACTGATTATGTCTACATAGTGGAGGTTCTTCCAACCTCCTTGCTGGGAGCTGTTTCATTTTCGCTGGGCTTATTAAGGGTTGTGAAGCTATTGCTAGTAGTTGGTGCTTTTTTGTTCTGCTACGGGGTAGCTCATTTATTATGTCTTTTTTTACTTGCTACCTTCATGAATCCCTCATCTTCCTGTTCATCACCCTTTTCCATTGTTTTCTTCTTATTCATGGGGGAATCTCTGAATAGATTCCCATATTGATGAAATTTCCTACATCTGAAGGGAATGTGTTCATAGTCAACAATTTGATTCCATTAAAATTCTTCATGCAAGAGACTTACCTCGCCTGGGAGCGGTTTGGCTAGATTCATGTAGAGACAGATGAGGGTGTAGGCTGCATACCAGTTGATTTTAGTTTCTCTGCGATCTTGACAAACTCACCTAGGGCATTGCCTATGTCTCACAAGTTGAGTTCATCCGAGTAGTCCTGCGGGAGTGAATAGAGCCGGATCCAGACTGGTGCCCAGGTTAGATCCTGTTTGTCTGGGTTGAAGCGTTTCATCCAAGGTTGAAGGTATAAGCCTGCAATGTTGAATAAATACACCCCACCATCCATGATTCTATCCTTATCTTCAGAGCAGGTAAATAGGATGTTAAAGAAGCCCTTTGTGCATAGTTGCAAATCTATGTGTCGTTTTGGTTTCCATTTCGAGGCTATCCATCCCCGTAATGCCTTTTCTGTGGGCCAAAAGCCCATGAATTTGCCTATTAATGCATGATCTTTCATGAATTGGATTCTTCCATTTATGTGGTGTGCTGGGAGTTCAATCACACTTTTCCTGGCTTCTTTTGGGATGCAAGTGGCAGATTTCACAGTCGCGTCTGTTGCAGTCGAATTTTTTTCCTTCTGTGTTGTGGGTGTCTCCCCTGTATTTTCTTGAGTCGGTCCAGGGTTATGCTGATTGGCATGTTCAGCCCCTATCGTCGTTCCTATTGGTGATTGACCTATTGGGGGGGTAGCAGCCCCCCCACTAGGGTTGATCATTGGAGAGCCTGTTGTTGTCCAGATCTCCATGTTCCGTAGCTCTGACTGGAGGAGAAGGACTGCCAATGGCAGTCGAAGCCAAAACTAGTGAACCCTAGGTCATGGAGGTCGGCCTGATGCAGAGCTCCGCTCATTTATTTTTTTATTTAGCATTCACTTACAAGATGGTTATTACTCATGCAAGAATTCAACATTACTATTCTAGACAGACCTGGAGAACAAAACACAGTTGCTGATTTCTTGTCTAGAATCCAAAATATCAAAGATGACACTCCAGTTTAAGATAAATTTCTTGATGAATATCATTTTGCAATAACTACTCAAACTCCTTGGTTAGCAGATATTGCTAGTTACTTGGTTACAGGGAAATTACCTTCACATTTTATTTCTAGAGAGAAAAGAAAAATCATTCAATTAATTGAAAGATACTCATGGATTACCAATGAATTGTATAAGACATGTCCGAATCTCATTATCAGAATATGTGTTCGAGAAAATGAAATGCCTAAAATTCTTAAAGGATGTCATGATGACCCTTGTCGTGGACACTTTGCTGACAAGAGGACAACCTATAAAATCCTTCATTTAGGATATTATTGGCCATCCATCTTCATAGATGCCAAAGAATATGTCAAAAGGTGTGACAGTTGCCAAAGGGTAGGGAAACCTGCTCCTCCAAATGAAATGCCATTGCAACCTCAGGTACTCATTGAACCTTTTGAAAAATAGGCCTTGGATTTTGTTGGACCTATCAATCCTCCATCTAAACAAAAGAAGTATATTTTGGTATGTATTGATTATGTCACTAAATGGGTAGAGGCTAAAGCATTACCTTTTGCTAATGAAGGATCTTTAGTTAATTTTCTTTTTGAGGATATCTTCACTCATTTTTGTGTACCAAGAGAAATTGTAACAGATAAGGGAACTCATTTTACATCAAAGGCGGTGAAAATTCTCGTTGAAGATTACAAGATCAAGCACAAAAATATACTCCTTATCATCCACAAGAAAATGGTCAAGTTGAATCTACCAATAAGGTGATTGAAGGAATTCTCACTAAGACTGTACATCTACACAAGAGACATTGGGAAGAAAGGCTTCCTAAAGCCTTATGGGCCTATAGAACTACATGGAGAAACACAACAGGACATACTCCCTATGAATTTTTTTATGGAAAGCAAGTCCTGTTCCCTATAGAGTTTCAGATCCGAACCTTCAAGATGGCAGTCCAATTGGGACTTGATTTATCATAAGCACAAAAACATAGATTGGAGCAACTCAATGAGCTAGATGAAATCAGAAAAGATGCAGTTCAAAGAAACAGTATATTCCAACAACAAAGGGATAAATGGCATGATAAGTATATCAAGGAGAATAAGTTTCAAGCAGGGGATTGGGCACTTCTGTTCGATTCAAAATTCAAATATTTTGAAGGAAAGTTTCAGACTCATTGGCTTGGGCCATATCAGATTGAAAAAGTCTTTGATAATGGAGCATTGAAGATAAGGACAATAGATGAAGAAAAGGTACCTCTTCTTGTGAATGGTCATCAGTTGAAAGTATATCATAAACCACTTTCAAAACAAGATTTTGTCAATATTTTCCAAGATAACATTGATATAAGTTAGTGAAGTAGAATCCTTCTTCTTCACTAACTTAGCTTTTATTATTCCTACATTCATAATATATATATATATATATATATGTATACTAAAAAATAAAACTAAAGTGTATAAGTATGAAAACCAATCAATGATTGACATAATTATACAGAAAATAAAGGGTGAAAATCAAAATTTCTGACATCCTATATTTTCCATTTTCTTTTCTGTAATAAGTAGTGACACAAAGCTACATTCATTGCAGTTCATAATTTACAATTTCATTTCATTTTTCAGTTTCATTCCATCTCACTCCACTTTCATTCCATTTCATAAGTCATTCCATTTCACATTCATATTCCATTTTCCATTTCATATCACATTCATATTCCATAACCATACCTCATTCTTTGTACAGAGCACATTCTGCAGTTGACTGTATTCTGTAGTTGATCACATTTTGCATCTAATTTGATTTTGCAACCACTTTAGCAGTTCTGACACATGATGATTGCAAGGAATTGAAGGATTATGGTTTGAATACCAACATGCCAAAAGGGTACAAAAGGAACAACACCAAAGGAAACAACAAACGAAAAGGTTAAGTTCTAAGAGGTAAAGTGCAAAAATTTATTTTAATAGCAAGGTTAAAACATGAAACATGTATAATATGAACATTCATATGTTTCCTTGACAAGTCATCATTTGATTTGATTCCAATCTCCATCATACTACATATCAGCCACATCCTCCATATTAAGTTGCATAACGACCCATAATTAACTCCATCGTTGATGACTAACGGTCATGATCTATGACATGACATACTTGTCTACGTCTCTCCAAGACCCCTACCATCTATTTATTCCTAAAAACCCTCCATAACCTTCCATCATATT
Source organism: Pinus albicaulis (assembly GCA_034641835.2). Classification (NCBI taxonomy): domain Eukaryota; kingdom Viridiplantae; phylum Streptophyta; class Pinopsida; order Pinales; family Pinaceae; genus Pinus; species Pinus albicaulis. The sequence goes on along the minus strand of JAXQQM020082761.1, from coordinate 178,220 downwards.
TGCAGCCAATTCATTTTCATAAAACAGAAGGTTAATTTTGAAAGTTAAGAACTCTACATAGTAGAAGGATGGGGCTCATTGCTAGATCAGAGCCGGTGGGACAAAATTACATGGAAGGATACCCATAACTCAAAGAATTGTTACAGAAATTTGGATGGATTAGGTTCATAGAGAAATTTAATGGTTTTCATAACGAGATTACAAAATCATGTGCTCGGTCTTTTGATGGTACCGAAGTATAAATTGGAGATATCAAGTTTACAGTGACTGAGTCATTCATGGCCGAGGCTACAGAACTTCCAAGGCACGGTGAAAGATGGTTCAAAAATAAGGAGTTCCACAGTGAATCATGTAAAGTAATACTCAAAAACCTAGGTATGGATGTCTTTGTTTTTAGAAAAATCATCCCCAGTTCAGCTCTTAAAAGTAAATGGAGAAACATGCTCTTGGCTTTACAAAAAATTATCACTTGTGAAGGAAGGTTTGGTTGCGTGTATGTCTACCATATCCATTTACTGATGAATTTCCCAGAAAATGGTGAAAACAATCTTCCTTTATTTTTGCTAAATAATTTAAAAAGGATGGCCTCAAATGTGAAAAATATAATACAGTTCATAGATACCACCATGCACCATCATGGGTTGGTAAACATACTGATTGAGTTTCATTTAAAAAACATAGGATATAACTAGGAGGATTTCCTTATTAGAAATCATTTTCAAGAACCACCAGAGTCACCTAAGGAAGATAATGTCAGAAGAAGCAGAAGAAAGAAGACTGATATAAATGTTGAAAATAGACCTGAACCCTCATTACAGAAGAATGATGAAAAGCTAATCTCTGAAGAAATGACAGAAATCAGAAAGAAAATCAAGACAAGGGGTAAGATAAGAAAGAGGAGTAAGGTTACAAATGAGGAGAATGAAAGTCCTCCAAAATTGAGAAGGAGCTCTAGACTCCGAGGCTCTATGAAGAAAACATTATCAAAAGGGACATAGCTTATAAATTTAGATGAGGAAACCCCAATATCATCTACTGTTAAAATTTCTCCTGCACACAGTCCTCAAAATTTTCCTATTCATCATTTTTAATGTAGCCATAGCAGAAGATCTCCAGGAATAGACCTAGTTCAATAGAAAATATATGATTATGTAGAATAACTGGAGAAGAAAAATGCATCAATGAACCCAGAACCTTCTATCAATCCACAATAACCTCTAGTTGATGCTCTTAAGCAAGATATTTATGAACTAGAGATATTGAACAGACATATGAAACATGAGAATGAGGCCTTGAAGCAGCAAAGCAAGTTGGACAAGGTAATTCATGACAATACCATTTTGCATCTAGGACTGTGGTATAAGAAAACAGGAAATTGAAAAGAAAGAACAAGTTACTACACAGAACAGTCATTAACCTCAGGTATAAGCTTCTTATGGGAAGGCCAAGGATGAAAGTCACTTCAAAGAAGGAATTTGGATGTGCTAGTAGACGTGTCTAAGAAAATGTAGTAGGGAAGAAGAACTCACAATTTTGGACAATTTCATGAGGACATGCAATGATTTTGCAGTGGGGGTATGTTGAACCTCAGAATTACCCTCTCTTTGATAGCTTTCCTCATTTATTTCCCTCACTTTCTCATAAGATCACAAACCCAAATAAATGATAAATGCTAGGTTTTGTCTTAAGGATGCATTAAAATGATTGCCATATTATATTTTCATGTTCTTGTTATTTGGATAGATTTTTTCAATTTAGCTACAAAATGCAGCCTATTCTGCATCTAACTTTGGATTCCATAGCTACTCTCACAGTATGTTAGGTTGCATGTGTCAAATGAAGAATTGGGTCACATGGGTGTTTCTGGAATCATCTCTACATGGATTCTATCCTATTCACTCGGTCTAGATCGACAGGAAAAGCAAGCCTAAGATCATGGTCAAAGGTGTGGTCAAATTATGTTATCCGAAAGAGATACGACTCTTGATTTGCTCTATCTTAGAAAATCAAGAGCCTAACAGTCCTATTGCAAGTCTAATTCGAGTTAGCCACCTGTAGCAAGTTTATCTCACAAACAGTTATGTTTTTTTCCTTTAAATATCGGTTGTAAAAGGCTGAGAAGACAGTTCAGTATTGAAGTGTTAAGTTTGAGCTTTTTGCTGATACTCTGTATTCAGACTTCATATTATCATAATATAAAGTTCATGTTGCCAATGACTATTTAAATTCATCCTTAACCAGCTAGCAGTTCAGCCGAATCAGTTGCAGAGGACCCCTACACTGGAGGAGGTTTTTCATTTGTTGTTTTTAGTTCAATTTCCATTTCTCTGTTTTGTAGAAAATCTGTTTTATAATTAGGTTAATATTCATTCCAGTTTTTAGTCAATAGCATAACATTAAATCACAATTGTGCAACCTTGTTCTTCTAAGATATTTCTTGAAGATAGATAACTCTGTTTTCAAATACGATTAAGATTGAAGTAATAAGATTACACAGTTGCCTAGTTTCCTTACTGTTTTGTCATTCATTTCCTTAGAACAGAATTGTCAATTAACTGTGTCAATGGATGTTTTCAAAAGCCATTTCAATATGATGATCCTAAACTAAATGATTAAATGTCTAACTCATACAGTAATTGAATTTACTTTGCACATTGCTATTTTTTTTATAGGAACTTAGAGACTAAGGCATAATTGACTTCTCACATAGCATCTTAAGAGGGTAACACTTCACAATTGAATGTTGCATAAAATTCAAGTATACATTAGTTTTTTTTAGTTAGTTTTTCATATTTTTCTTTAAAATCCTCACTTAATTGCATCACTGATATTCCTAAAATTAATTATAAAAGAGATTAATTTAATCATGTTTTAAGGTTGAATGGTTGAATGTTTAATGAGTGCAATTACTGAGTTACCTTTTGCATACTTAGTTTTCTAGTTTATTAGGTATAATTGGTTACTTAAAATTATCTCAAGAAGATCACACTTCATAATTGAATATTGGAAGTAACTAAATATACATTAGATTTTTTCATTGCATTATTTTCTTACTGTGCTAGGACATTAGAAGTTAAATTACAGACAGATACTTAACATCATCTCAATAAGGTCATACCTCATAATTGAATACTTGAGTAACCAGAAGTACATTAGTTGTTCCATTTTCTGCTTTCACTCAAGACAAGCACTGCAATTTCAATCTTAGTTTTAGAATTAGATCCATGGAATAAAACTAATGATAGGATAAGATAGATGCTTTGTTTTCCAAATTAGGTCTTAACTAGCCAACAGTTTTTGGTTTATTTCTATGAAAATTAGACTAGCTTAGAAACAATTCCTTTTCTTCCTTCTTAAAATTCATTAGATTCATTTAAATCTTTTCATAGTTTTAGGATAAAATAGTCTTAGACATCAAAGAACAAAAACCCCCCAAAAAAACATAAAATAAAAAACAACGAAGTAAGAAATAGGTTAACTAAGCACATACAGTGCACCACACTTCATTAGTTTACAAACCTCGGTTGATAATTAATGAAAGCAATTTAAGAAATTAAATTGACTAAACAATAACCCACTAAAAAAATTACATCAGATGTATAATCACACAATTCATGACCTTGAACAATAATAAAATTGTCAGTACTTTATCAAATAATTTAAACTAATGTTTTGTCTATGATTTTCATTCTTCAGGAAACTAAGGCATTGCTGCAGGAAATGAAGTCGTGACTGATGAACATTCTGTAGGAAAAATTGTTTCTACCCCGTTTGTGTACAGTTCATTGCATATGAATGAAGGTGCTAATGTCGAATGTGCAATGATATCATTAGATTACCAGCCATTGAGTTCAACTATTAACCAATGCGAGGCCCATCACTGTTAATGAGAGTGAGGACCAAGGTTCCCTGATGCATCCTATTAGGTGTGAATTTATGAGCTATTGTCGAACCCCCTATAGGGTCGAATAGTCAAGGAGCCATAATTATTCCCCATTTCTACTGGTGAGATAGCCTGTCATTAGGGCATACAATATTCAAGGCATCATAAGGCTCTAATATTGTACCCAGACAATTTTCTGATGTCGATGGGCCACAATTGTTGGAAGGAGGGCCTTAAGGAATCCCACATCAGTCTAACACGAGAAATCCACAGATTAATTGAAAAACATAATTTATTTAGAGGATCCCAAAGGATCTATTGACCTGTGTATTTAATGGGCCCAGTGGCAGTCCATGCTCGCTAGATTTCAATTTTAGTGAGTCAGAAATACTGAAAAATAAGACTCTTATTTTTCGTAACTAGTCCATTGGGCCCGGAAAAGGAATAAACCTATACCCAATAGACATTCCTCTCATGGTTTTCTGAGCACGAGGAGGAACAAAGTGAGCTCATTATATCAACAGGAAAATCTGGAAGAGGTAGTGGAAGGAATGACTCCTTCTCTCACCATCTCTAGCTCTTTCTTCTTCACAATTGCTTCCATAAATTCCACCTTATATTGGGGTTTTTGATATAGCTTGAGTCTATGCCATTCACCAAGAAGGTAACATTCCCATCATCAATGGTTTTAACCCGAAGAGATCCATTATCAAAAACTTTCTCAATTTCATAGGGACCTAGCCAATGTGTGTTGAATTTCCCTTTAAAGTTCCTAAATTTTGAATCATACAACAATGCCTAATATCCCTCTTTGAATTGCTTCATTTTAATGTATCTGGCATGACATTTAACCCATTGTTGTTGGATCAAGTCAGTATGCTGAAAAGCATCCTGCCTAATCTTATCCAACTCATTGAGCTACAAGATCCTCTGTTGTTGAGCTTCATCAAGGTCTATACCCAATTCTACTACCATTTTGAAAGTTCTGATTTGAAATTAAATGGGAAATAAAAACTGCTTTCCATACACCAATTCATACGGAGAAAAGCTAGTGTTATTTCTCCATGTGATCCTGTAAGCCCATAATGCCTCGAGAAGTTGATCAAACCAATCCTTCTTATGTAATTGCACTATCTTGGTAAGTATTTTCTCCAACACATTATTTATTGATTCCACCTGCCTGTTGACCTATGGATGGTAAGGGGTGGACTTCTGATGAGTAATATGATATTTTTGCACAATTACCTGCATAAAATTTAACACAATCTGAGTACCTTGATTAGTAAATATTTCCCTAGGTAATCTAAATCTTACAAAATTATCTGAGAAAATAAAATCTACCACTGCTTTCTCCATAGCTCTAGGTAGTGCTCTTGCCTCCACCCACTTTGTAACATAATCAACACAAACCAAAATATAATTCTTACCTTTGGACATAGGATTGATGGGACCTACAAAATTAAGATCCCACCTCTCGAAGGGTTCTGTGAGAACCTGTGGCTGCAAAGGCATCTCATCTGATTGTACAGGCCACCCCGTTCTCTGGCAACTATCACACTTACGAACATGTACTCCTTTGCATCTTTAAAAAGCCTTGGCCAGTAGTAACCTACGCAAAGGATCTTATAGGTTTTCCACTTGTTTGCAAAGTGTCCTCCACAAGGTTCATCATGAAAGTCTCTCAAGATGTCATAGATCTCATCCTCCCTGAAACACTTGTGAATAATCAAATCAGGTTAGTGAAAAAGATATCTCTCCTAATCCAAGAGTAATCAACACTTTTCCTAATAATCCTCTTTTTCTGATTAGATGAAAAGTAGGGTGGAAAATTTCCTAAAGCAAGGTAGGTGGCCTTGTGTAAAAACCAAGGTGTTTTGACAGAAATAGAAAAAAAAATTTCATCAGTAAAGCTATCATTACTAGGAACATCCTCACCTGCATGGTTGAGCCTAGATAAGAAATCAGCTACCTGATTTTCTTTTCTCGGTCTATCCAATATTGTGATGTCAAATTCGTGCAACAAAAAAAGCCACCTAGTGATCCTGCCATTAGTGACTGGTTTATTCATGAGATATCAAATGGCAGAATGGTCAATGTGTACAAAAACTTCATAACCCGTGATGTAATGTCTAAAATTTTTAATAACATAACAACAGTAAGGAATTATTTTTCACTTACTGTGTAATTCAATTCTGCAGGATTTAAATTTTTACTAACAAAATAAATAGCATGGGTTACAGGATCCTCCTTTTGACCCAACACTACTCCTATGGCTGAATTAGAGGCATCAATAGAAATGTGAAAGCGAAATTTCCAATTTGGGCCTCTTAAGACAGGTGTTGAAGAAAGACGTTCCTTGAGTGTATCAAATGTAGCTTGACACTCATCATTCCAATGAAATTCAGATTCCTTAGTCAATAATTTGAACAATGGAGAGGCTACCTTTATAAAATTTTCAACAAACCTTCGGTAGTAGCCTGCATGTCCAAGAAAACTTTGAACTTCCTTTTGACTGGTTGGTGGGGACATCTTTATAATAACTTCAATCTTTGTCGAATCAAATTTAATTCCTGCAGCAGAAACATGATGACCAAAAACAATACCTTCAGTCATAATCTTAAAACATTTTTCATTAATTAATGAAATATTAGTTTCTCTACATTTCTGCAAAAAAATTTCAAGATTATGTAAAGCCTCTTCAAAATTATCACCCATTACTATAAAATCATTCATATAAACTTCCACACAATCATGTAAAAGGTCATAGAAAATACCAAGGACCGCCCACTGGAATGTGGCCGATACGTTGCATAGACCAAATGGTAATACCTTATATGCATAGGTACCACAGGGACATGTGCATGTTGACTTCTCCTGGTCCTCTGGAGCTATCCGAATTTGATTGTATCTGTTGAACCCATCTAGGAAGGAAAAATACTTTTTCCCTGCTAAAGTTTCAAACACTTGGTCTATAAAAGGAAAATGGAAATGGTATTTTAATGTAGATTTGTTTAGTTCCCTGTAATCTACACACACTCACCGTTTACCATTATTTTTTGGGATAATAACCAGTGGAGATACCTACTAGCTATCTGAGATAGGATAGATGAACTCTATATTTAACAATTTCTGCAATTCATCTTTTACAATTTCCCTTACGGTAGGGTTCATCGTTCTCTGTGGATGGCTCACAGACCTAGAATTTTCTTCTATACAAATGTGATGAATGCATGTATCTGGGTGACTGCCCCTCACATGTATGAGAATTCCCATGCAAATGTATCCAAAAAAAATTTCAATGTTTTGAATTAACTATGTTTCTTGTTCAAGAGTTAAGCCATAATTAAAGTTTATAAATTTTTGGAAAAGTTCAGCTTCTTACTACCCCCCCCCCCCCCCCCCCCATTCAATCATGGAATATGCAGGAAATTTAGATAAGAGGGTTGAATGTAGTTCAGCTGCTGTATTATGCTCATAAAAATTCCGCAGATTTGTAATCATATCTAAATTATTACTAGACTACCTTTCTAAATGTTGCAGAAAATCTCGATTAGAAATACAACAATTTATCAAATTTTCTTCTGAATTTTCCTTAAGGCTCATGGCTTGGGAAATTTTTAAAAATGGCTGGTTACACTTTGAATCACCTCTTCTTCAACCCAATTTGTATTTTCTGATATCAAGAGGGGTTTAGAAGGGGGATACAAATTAATGTGCTTTGTTTCATCTCCATGAGTGATGGTCATGTTTCCAGACCTACACCCTATATAGGCATATGTTGTGGCTAACCACGGCCTCCCCGAGAACAAAGGATGCCCTACCAAGTTATTTTTAGGTTGAATAACATAAAATTCTGTAGGGTACTCCCAAGAATCTAATGAGATGACAATGTCTTCTAATACCCCCTCTGGTTTTACCTTAAACCTATCAGCTAATTCTAACATGGTAGGAGTAGGTAATAAGTCAAAGGATCCTATATGAGATAAAGTCTCCATAGTCATCACATTAATGGTTGCACCTAAATCAATTAAAGTGTTCTTTATGGGATACCCATTGATAAATTTGGTGACCATATGGATTCTGGGTTCTACATATTTTTCAGTAACAAATCTGGTGGACATTAAATTTGCAAGCTTTCCACCTACTTGAATTGTGGAGGGTTCTCTCTTCTGTCTTACTGGTTTCTAAGTACAGAGCTCCCTCACCGTTTTGGCATAAATTAGGATTTCCTTAATTACTTGTAGTAAGAGGATATTAATGCACACATTTCTCAGTTCAGACACAAGATCAAACTCAGGTTGTTTTAATTTCATTTCCAACCTCTCTGGAAAAGGAGGCTGGACCATATGGGATGATGAAGGTTCTTGTAGCCTTAAAGTAGGTTATTTTCCTAGTTCAGGTGTAGTTTCAACTTCAGGAATTTCCAAAGTATCTTCCTCTACAATCTCTTCAATTCTTTTAGGCCGAGTTACCGCTTTTCCTGATCTAAGTTTAATTTCCTGCAGCAATACAGGAAATTCCCATAACACAGGAACAAAAATTTGCTATAGCATCTGTGGCACAATACATTAGGTAGGAAAAGTGGGATAAGTGACCAATCCAATATTGTGAGCATATTGGATGGTTTTGTTGTTGGGGTTAAACATTGGTTTATCATGGAGTTTTGTGGGACGAGGTTGGTTTGGTGTGTTAGAAAATTATATATTACAGAGCAATGAAACACATAAAATATGCGGAAAACGCAAGCACACAAAACACATAAAATCAGAGAGACACAAATATACGTGGTTCACCTAGTTTGGGCTATGTCCACCCCGAACAACCAGTCCTTCCTTTCTATTATCCAGCAAAATGAAGAGACACAACCTACAGCAGATCCGCTGTAATATCCTCTGTTCTCTCTCACAATCAACCTATCTGTTTCTCGCTCTACAAAGACATATACAATACACAGCTGCAATACAATACCCTCATACAAGCAAGGGGTTTCCTTCTAGGGTAAAAAACCCTAAACTAAACATAACTTCTACCGTCAGATCATTCACCTAATGAACAGCCCAGATTGACTAGAAATTACTATACTTTTACAAGGCAATTTTACATCTTTTTTTAGCTTCGGGGGTGCTTCCCCCAAAACCACCCGCTTGGGGGGGGGGGGATCCATAAAGTTGTAGCTACCCCCCTAGACCCCCCAGGAATCATTTAATTACAATGGCGTTGCAGCCCCATTAAGGTATAGGGGTCCAACGTTGTGATACAAAATAAACAAGATAATCAAGCTCCACACCCAACAATCTCCCATTTGGAGACTCATTGTAGAAACTCCATCGTTGCTTCATTTACTGGACAATGACTCCACTTTGGACCTGGCTATTTCTCATCTTCATCATCATACTTGAAGACCAATTGAAACTGAGCATATTATCATTTTCTCCCTGGTTACAACTTTTTCTACCATATCTACACGATTTTGGCTAGTGTGTATCTTTTCCAGCTTCAATTGTCCATCTTCCAACACTGACCGTATGAAATGGTACTTGAGTTGTATGTGTTTAGTCCTGGAATGAAATTTTGAGTTATTTTCAAGATGAATGGCACTTTGGCTATCATTTTATAACATGCCCATATCATGCTTCTTACCAAATTCATCCATAAACATTTGTAACCAAATCATTTCCTTACTAGCCTCTATAGCAGCAACATACTCTGCTTCTGTTGTTGAAAGTGCAACAACACTTTGGATTTTTGAAACCCAACTAACAACTGTTCCACCTATAGTAAATACATACCCTGTAGTGCTCCTCCTGTTATCTCTGTCACCTGCCATATCTGCATCAACATATCCTTGTAGAGCAATGTTTGAACCACCAAACCATAATGCTTGATTTGTGGTACGTCTAAAATATATGAGAACCCATTTCACTGCCATCCAATGTTCTTTTCCTAGATTTTTCATGTACTTGCTTACAACTCCCACTACATGTGCAATATCAGGCCTTGTGTAGACCATTGCATACATTAAGCTTCCAACTATTGATGCATATGGAACTTTAGACATATAATTCATTTCTTCTTTGGTCTTGGGGCACATCTCCTTAATAAGTTTGAAATGGCTAACAGAAGGTGTACTAACTTGTTTTTCATTTTGCATATTAAATTTTTTCAACACCTTTTGTATGTACTCATTCTGAGACAGTGTTAATTTGCAATTTTTCCTGTCTCTAGTTATTCTCATACCAAGGATTTATTTTGTAGCTCCCAAATCCTTCATTGCAAATGAATTTACCAATTTTCTTTTAAGCGCATTTATTTTCTGCATGTTAGGCCCTGCAATAACCATGTCATCTACATACAATAACAATATAATATAGCTTCCATCATTTTTCTTTTTTATAAACACAATGATCAGAGTGACATCTAGTATAACCTTGTTCAAACGTAAACTTGTCAAATTTTAGATACTACTGCCTTAGAGCCTGTTTTAAGCCATACACGCTCCTCTTTAGCCTACACACTAATTTTTCCTTCCCTTTTACCTCATATCCTTTTGGTTGTTGTATATAGATCTGTTCCTCCAAATATCCATGGAAAAATGTTGTATTTACATCTAACTATTCAAGATGCAAATATTCCACTGCTACAAGACATAAAATAGTTTTGATTGAAGTCATCTTAACAACATGAGAAAATATTTCATCAAAATCAATACCTTTCTTCTATGCAAACCCCTTCACCACAAGTCTATCTTTGTACCTTTATTTTCCTCCATCTTCTTCCTTCAGCCTGTAAACCCATTTATTCTGCAATGTTGTTTTACCTGCAGGCAACCTAACTAAGTCCCAATTCTGGTTATGTATTAAGGAGTCCATCTCTTCTTCCATGGTTAGCTCCCACTTCTTCCTGGTTTCAACCTGCATTTCTTCTTCATAACATTCGGGTTCACCAGAATCAGTCAACAATAAATAATATAATGAAGGAGAGTATCGTTCAGGGGGTCTAATTATCTTGGTAGATATTCTGACACCACTTTCAAGTGTTTGAGGTGCCTGTTGCTGTTGTGGTGGTTGTTGTTGTTGTGGCTGTTCATGATTATTATTTTCAGGAACCTTTACTTTGTATTTGATGTCATCAAGAACTGTGTATTATTTATTTTCTTTTTCTTGTTTCTTTTCTTGCAACTGATTCTTATACAAGACATTTTCATTGAATTTTACATCTCTGATCCTAATGATTTTGTAATTTTCATAATCATATAAGCGATAACCAAAATCATTAACACCATATCCAATAAAGTTACATTTCTTTGATTTTTCCTCGAGCTTTGTTCTATTTTCTTTATAAATATGGACAAAGGCCTCAGCCAAAAGGCTTTAAAAAAGAGTAGTTTACCTTTTTACCTATCCATGCTTCCTCTGGAATACCACCATCCAAGGAACTTGAAGGCCCTCTATTTATTAGATAAACAGCAGTATATATAGCATCTGCCCAAACATGTAAACTCAATCCTGCATGAAATCTCATGCACCTTGCATGCTCCATGATTGTTCTGTTCATCCTTTCTGACACACCATTTTCTTTTGGTGTTCTTGGAACTGTCTTCTCTCTGTGAATTCCATGCTCTGAACAATACCTATCAAACTCTTTGTTGCAATATTCACCTCCATTGTCTAATCTGAGACACTTCAACTTCTTTCCTGACTCAATCTCAACCAAAGCTTTCCATTTCTTGAAATTATCAAATACATAAGATTTATTATGAATACAATCAATCCAAGTTTTTCTAGTTGCATCATCAATAAAAGTAACATAATAATGAGAGCCACCGAGAGATAATACCTGAGGAGGTCCCCATACATCTATATGCACAAGCTCTATTTTTTCACTTTTCTTTTCTTTCCCAACTCTGAGAAATCTGACTCTCTTCTGTTTTCCATAAATATAATTCTCAAAAATCCAAATCAACATTCGTAAACCCGACAACAAATTTCTTGAGTGAAGAACCTTCGTCCCCTTCCCACTCATGTGTCTGAGCCTATGATGCCATAATGTTGCATCTTCTCCTATGGAAGTTAAAGCATTATCAGATTTAGAAATACCATTGCATAAATACAATGTACCAACCTTTTCGCCTTTTGCTATTACCAGGGCTCCTTTGGTGACCTTCTAAGTTTTATCTGTGAAAGTTGTCACACAACCTTCATCGCCTAAATGCCCTATTGAAATCATATTTTTCTTCAGATCTGGAACATGGCTTACCTCCTTTAATAGCCATTGGTTTCCATTCTGTTGTTTTACAAGAACTTTACCCATTCCAACAATTTTACAGGTTTTATCATCACCCAAACGAACTTGTCCAAAATCTCCTTGAACATAGTCATGAAAATATTTCTTATCAGGTGTGGCATGGAATGAAGCCCCTGAATCTACAACCCAAGAATCAGTAACATTTTCGAAAGAAAGAATTAAAGCATCTTGTAACACATCACATGTCACATTTTCTTCATGATTGTTTTCTTGCTGTGTGTCTCCTTCTTTTCCCTTCCGAGATCTACAGTCTTTCTTTAGGTGTCCTTTCTTTCCGCAATTCCAGCACACTATCCCCAATCTGGACTTGGATATGCCTTTCCTTGATTTACTGCGATATCCCGAGCTCTTTCCTCTTTCCATTCTTCTTCCCCTAGACTCTGCACTCAAAGCATTACCTGATGTCTCACCGGAGCTTTTCCGTCGCATTTCCTCGCTAAGGATAGCACCAACAACATCATCAAACTTTAAAGTAATAGATCCAGAGACAGAGTTACTAATGGCCATTACTAAACCATTCCAACTCTCCGGCAATGAGCACAAGAATAACAGAGCTCTAACTTCATCATCAAAGTTTACCCCTACAGAACTTAGCTGACTGGTAACTGTATTAAATTCATTTAAATGGTCTGCAACAGATCCACCTTCCGACATCTTCATATTAAATAGTCGTTTCATAAGAAATACCTTTTTTGAGGCCGAGGGCTTTTCATACAGTTTCGCCAACGTCTGCATCAAACCCTCTGTTGTTGTTTCCTTCGAAATATTGAAGGCGACTGACGCCGCAAGACACAACCGTACTGTTCCGAGTGCCTTTCTATTGAGAATCTCATTTTGTGTCCGTCGTAGTCTTGACCTATTCTTTTTCCTCAATGGTAGGTGCGGAATCTTACGTACGGATAATCTCTATGCCATCTTCCACAATGAAATTTTGGCCATTAAATTTCTTGACCCTAAACTTACTACAAAACTTACTACATCTTCACCATTTCTCACCTCGAAACTAGGTTTTCTTGTGAGTTTATCGTAAGTAAACCTTCGCTCTTTGATACAGATTGTTAGAAAATTATATATATTAAAGAGCAATGAAACACATAAAATATGAAGAAAACACAAGCACACAAAACACATAAAACCAGAGAGACACAAATATATGTGGTTCACCCAATTTGGGCTACGTCCACCCTGAACAGCCAATCCTTCCTTTGTATTATCCAGCAAAATGAAGAGACACAACCTACAGCAGATCCATTGTAATATCCTTTGTTCTCTCTCACAGTCTCCCCTATTTGTTTCTCACTCCGAGAATACACATACAATACCCAACTGCAATAAAATACCCTCATACAAAGAGAGGGGTTGCCTTCTAGGAAAAAAAACCTAAACTAAACACTGCTTTTACACTTTAAATCGTCGCTAATGAACGGATGATGTTGACTGACCTATACTTTTACAAGGAAATTTTAAATTTGTTTTTAGCTTTGATGCGCGCCCACAGGAAACCCCCTCCGGGGGAGAGAGAGACTCCCATAAAGTCACACCACCTTGGACCCCCAGGAAGCGTTTAATTAAGGACGTGCCGCCCCATTAGGTACGGGGGTCAATGTTGTGATCTAAAATAAGCAAGATAATCGGTATACATCAACATGGTGGGGTAGGAAATAAAGATATTTTTGTGGTTATTACCATTTATTCTTGATGTGGGTGTGGGCTACGGAGGATAAAATTTTGAGGTAGGAAAATTTTATGCAATGGAGAGATTGAATAATTTCCTACTTAGGGATTTGTTGAGAACGGGACTTCCAGGGCATTGGAATATTCCACATTTGATTCTGAGCATAAGGAAATTGAAAATGTGACTGTGGCATACCTGTAGGACGTGGTTGCCATGGTCTTTGAGGTGCCATTGCATAAAGTGCATTGACAACTCCCTGATCTGCTATATATGCTGCTTCAATTTCAATAAGAGAAGGACATTGATCAGTGGAATGCTAAGCTTCACAAATTTGGCATACCTCTATGCTGTCAGCAAGGCATTCCCTTAGAGAATGTTTATTCCTACATTTGGAGTAGAACATAACCATGGCTTTATCCAATTCCTGCTTCTTCTTAGCATGCAAAGCATCCAATTGTTTTAAAATTTTCAAATAAATTACCCATTTCAGCTCTGGTTACTCCAGTTCTAGCAATGGATTTGACACTCCTGGAATAAGTGTCTCTTGACCCACCTCCAACCTTGAAATTTCCTCTTGAATATATTCTACACAGCTCACACACATCATCATAACTCAACTTTGATACATCACCTGCTCCCATTAGGTTTAAAATCTCTATAAATTCCGGTTTGATTGCCCTAAGAAAAAATTTCCTTTTGGTCTCTTTTCTCACAAGATTCATCTTGGATCTCTATAGATTATACTGAAATCTTTCCATCAATTCCTCTAGACTCTCCCCTTCCTTATAAGTCATGCCAAAAATCTTTTTTCTGAGGTCTCTAGATTTACAATAATCTTGTTATTTCTTCAAGAATACCTTCTTCATTTCATCCCAAGTTGAAATGGAATTTGGACCCAAACCCATAAACCACCTGAGAGTTGCATCCTTCATTGTAGCAGGAAACAATTTCAGCTTTTGATCATTGGAAGAATAGTCATAGCTCCTGCATAACACATCGAACTCAAATAAAAAGGCATCAAGATCTTCACTAGAGGCGCCACAAAAATTAGGCAAGGTTGAGGGAGGAATATTTTTCATCTAAGTAGCTCCACCAGTCTCCCTGATAGGGAATTCAAATGTAACCAGTTCCTCTTCTTTCTTAGTGTAGATCCCATCTGCGTTACTAGTACCTTCTTCATGAGCCATATCAGACCAAGAGAGAGCGGGACCTATGTAATATACCGATTCTTCAAAATCAATGGTTTGGAATTCTGGTTCTTGAATAGGATTAATGAAGACCTCCTCTTGAGGCTGACCACTGAGCAATGATGTTGACTTCCTTAGGAGTGGAGGTTTTAAATGGGCAGCAACATAGGATTTCCCAATAGAAGATTCTGTTGTAGAAGTATTGACTTGTTTGGAATCAACAACCAAACTCTCTTTAGGACTATAGACCTCCTATTCAGATTATCCTTCTTTTGTTGCCTGGTTTCTTGCAGACCTCCTTATTATAGCCATTGTATTAGTGAATGAAGTGGTTCTCACACCACCATGAAAAATAATTGAAAATATTGGACCCTATTCATCTATTATACAAATAAATTCAAATTCTACTTACCAAACAAGCAGGACATGGTTTTGGGGAAATTGTAATCTTTGCAGGTGTGTAGGCCTTACCCTACGTTTTACCACTTTGACTCCCCCAATCCTACAAAATCTCAAAAAAATCATAAAAACACTTTCAGTATCATCCCTTAGTACCTCCCTGGCAACGACGCCAAAATGTTAAGTCAAATTATAGACTAATAATTTGTCAGCGTAAATTATCAACCTAAGGCAGGTAAGCTTGTGAGATGTTGTGAAAAATATATGCAGGCTTAATACTTTCAATGCTTATTAATCAAACCAGTCATTCACACATAGAACTAATGCCTCTTTTCTACATCAACATTTTGCGGCAAAGGCTATGGAGTGGATCTGAACATCCCTCTACAACTCTTAGTATTTATAATGTGATCAGAAAAGATAAGAGTCCAAACTTACAGCAATAAAGAAATAAACTTGACAATGTAAATCGAACTTGATTAAATGAAATCCACACATTAACACAGAAACTTAATCATTTGACCAATTGAAAATTGTCACTAAAACTTCAGAAATAGTACATTAGATGTATGAACGAATTATTACTGCATAGCAGAAATTAAAATGCATACACACACAACTAAGGAAGTTGTGAGCAAAGGGAGCCTTCCCTCACTCACAACCCCTACAAAATTAAAGAGGCTTGCTCAGTAGAATGAACATAACATCAATACTATATTAATTTGAAGATATTACATCCGAGTACAATCTGATATATGCTATCAGCAAAACCAACCCAACCCCTTACATCATAAAACACAGTCATATTTATACAAGTTTGAAAACCCATATTTGGATTGAATGAGGAAAACTGCTAATATGAGCTAGGAGCTATCAATAGAGGTACAACATTGTCAATATTAGCTAAGTTGGGTCTAATCCATGAGTGAAAGCATGGATTATACAATTTTAGTTACAAGGCTGAAGTTGATCCTCATGCGGCCAACGAGAAGAGGTTTGCAGATCTGGGTAGTTTTGAAGGTGAATTTGGAATGGCCAAAAGGACAACATCCATGTATGAAAAATTCCCCACAAAACCCATGTTCTCGTTTGATTTGGAAATGACTGGAACATATTTAACTGCTAACTTTGTTGCAGGAAATTGGAGTGGCTGCAGGAAATCTGCATCTACAAGATTTCCACAACGTCTGCAGGAAATGCGGCTGCACGAGATGTCTTCAAGAATTTCAGAGTTGTTTCGGATCAAAGCAAATCTGCATAAGATTCTTAGATCAGTTGGCATGATAATTTCAATAAGGAAACAACTAGTTAATGAACACTCAAGCTTAAAGGTAAAAATGATACTTTTATGTTAATTTGCATACCTCAAGCCTACAACACCCTTTTGGCAAAAAACCTAGCTGATATAACTGAAATAAGAATATTAGGGGTTAAGGAGAGTTCGAAATGGGAGAGATAAGATCTAGGAAAGGTGTCAAAATCAGGAAAAATGGGGACTCAATAGTGATAGAGCTTAAAATCTTGATCATTGGAGTGGATAAAGCTTGGGTTCACCTTACTCCCAGCTGATTGGATTATCCTAGTGAAGTATCTAATTTGTAGCACTACGTGTGCTAGAACTCTTCATAAATCATATTATTTTGAGATCTAACATGCACCTCCATATATATGTAATTATGAATACCTCCCTAGTTAAGAGGGAGTGTTGAAGAATTTAACTAGTGTCTCTATTCATAATTGTAATTGAGTCATGATGTAATGTATTTTTCAAGAGAAAGAAAAAGAAATTTTATTATTAGAGAAATTGACTTATTAAAGCATGGGTTTCATGCTTGGGTCAATGGTTTATATGTCAAAGCCTCCATTTTAGGCTTCTAGGGTTTATGTCAAGTGTCCTTGTCCATTTCATAATGTAAAAGATCCTTCTTAGACTTCATATGTCAAGAAAGAAATTTATTTTTATGTAAATTAAGTCTTCTAGGCCTCCTCCACCAAGTCAGCCTCAACAAGGGAACTCAAACTCACAAACTCATTATATATTGGAGCTACATTGATCCAGGTGGATATTGGTGGCCACCAGCCTATTACACTTGGACCCCCACCATTGTTTCTTTCAGTTTCCTTAATTGTAGAACAATTTCAATTTCCTTAATTATAGCACATTTTACTATTTTTGGCAATTTTTTAGGTCCTGGACTTTCAAAGCTGTTTTAAGGCCCTAAACGACGTTTTTTTGAAAACAAATAAATATGAGACATCTAAGGTTGTATTCATCAAATATATATTTATAACGAGGTACCGTATGCATCAAACTAATATTGTATTCCAAAGTTACAACCCTAGGAACTTGATGTACCAATTTACCTCAACGGGGCATATAGTTTTGGCGCTTCATCTCCTAGGGTTAGGTTTTTAGATGTTTATGATTTTCCATTGTTTCTAAATAATAAATATGCCTTTGATCTTCATTGTAACATAGTTTCAAGGCATGTAGTTGCCACATCTCTTCTCATAGATAAGCTACCATCACTAGAGTTAGTTTATTTCCATTATGTATGTAAGCATTTTTCAATTCTTTCATATTAATGAAATGAAGATTTACTTTTGATACATATCTTTGTTTATGTTTATATTTGTATTCTGTTTCATTCCTGCATAAGTCTGGAACAATGGTATCAAAGCAGTCTACTCGTTTTCTCTTACATGTCACCAATGAGGTCGAGGTATAAGGAGTTAGGGCTTGAACTAGTTTAACCTTTGCAAGACCAACCTCGAAAACCCCGATGGCCTCCCATGGAAGAAGAAACGAAAGACAAGAGAGTAGGAGATCCTTTTAAAATCTTGCTCAAAGAATCACTTAAGCAACATAGGGATCTGATGATGGATAATTTTTCCCAGATCCTTCGGCAGATGCCCATAGGCGACACATCTTCATCTAACATCCCTTCATCGTACAAGTCAAATTTGAAATTCCCATATTTGAAGGCCATATATATGAAAACATTGTAGACAGATAGTTAAATATGTTGGAAGGATATTTTTCAATTTACGATCTTTCCAATAGGGAAAGGATTAATTTTGCGCTCCTCAAACACACCCCCCATGTCAAGGATTGGTGGGAAACCTATTGCGAACAAAGGGATGAGAGAAAACCTTCACTAGTTTCAGCCGCACCCACTTGGAATTCTTTCCGAGATGACATCAAAGATAAATATTACCCTGTGGGGGCTATGAGAACAAGTACATATAATGGACTATGTTGTGGCTGCAAACAAATCAATATGTGCATGAGATGACGAATATTTTCCATCCCCTATGAAACAAACTAGTTATCAAAGATTCTAGGAAACATCTAGTGCTCAAGTACTGCAATTTTTTTCACAAATACATTCAGGATGAAATGAAGTTCCTAGATATATCCTTGCTTGGTGCAGCATTCTGATATGCTATCAAGATTTGGCATAATTTTAAATAGAAGAAGTGAGACTTTGGATATGTGAATCTGAAGCAAGGGAAAGGCATCCCTAAACTACAAAACAAAGGAAAAATCCAAGGTGGAGAGAGCCAGGACAACCCGCTGAAGCCACAAGCAAAGAAAAACACCGTGAAGACAAAAAAGGACATAGGAAAATGGTGTGAGTTTCATAAGAGCCCCACTCACAACACAAGTGATTGTTGAGGCAAGCAGTCATTGGTGGCCGAACTGAAGGCTTTTGAGTAAGATGAATGTTCTGAATCTGTGTCAGAACCCAACAAGGGGAACGAAAAAGGGAAGTACATTATTGATGCAGAACCCAGTGCCACCGTGGCCACCATCAAGATCCAGAAGACTAAGCTCGAAGATCCAAATGAGGGGGAGCGTCTCTTCCACTCACAGATATGGGTGAAGGGTTCTCTATTGCAATTCATTGCCGACAATGGGAGCTGTTAAGTCCCTGTAATTTGTCAGATTGGCAAAACCAAATGTACAAGGGTAACATCAAACTAGTCTTTGGAGTCCTAGGATCTAGCCTTCCTGGACTCAGAGAGGGCTCTCTCTATGTTTGTGTAAAAGATGTAACTTGATAGCTTTTAGGGTTTTGATTTTAGGCTATTTATAAAGATTAGGGTTTGTATGTTTGTTTGGTTGGTTGGATAGGTTGTCAAGAAGAATAGGTAGAGCAAGAGAAGGTCAATCCATTGGGCTATGGAGTCTGCAAAGGTCTTGAGAATTAGAACAATAGGTCAGGGATGTTTCACAGGGAAAGTTAACAAGGCCAAATGGATCTAAGTAGGTTTAGTGAGTGAGAAATGAACATGAAGTTATCAATGCAGTAGGTTCAAAGGGAAATTAAGGATCCTTCAACATACTAGAAACAAGAAAATCTTTCAGGATGATAGCATAGCAAAACTGAAGAGCAATAAAGGATTCTTCAACTAGACTTTTGCTAAATATACCTCAAAACAACAGACAAGTAATCCTAGAGAGCATTTAAGAATTATCTGAACATTAATTTCAAACAAAGAGAAATTTTAACATAACATTTTAGTGAAACTAAAGAGCATTCAAGGATTCTTTAATTAAACTTCAAGGAAGAAAACATAGAGATACAAGGATGCATACAGAAGTAGGGTGCCAAGAAACATATCCTACTCTAAAATTTATGTCCTATGATCAAAGAAACTATGAAAATAATGAAAATTGAAATAAACAAATACAAGAGTGGAATAAAATCACCATCTAACAGAGCTCTTGAATCCTAAGAATGTGCTTGATCCATTGATGCTCAACCCAAAACCATCACAATACACCGAAGCCAATTTCTTCAACAAACTCAAAGTCTATATCATATTGAGCTTAGAAACCAACCAACATGTACAATGAGGCCTCCATGCAGTATTTAACTAGAAGAGGAGGACCAAAACCCTAACTAGGGTTTCCAAAATGTCATTAATACATCACAAATCCATTTTTGTCCAAAGGTACCATGCAAGGCCTAAGGCACAAAATATCTAACTTAATAAATCCAAAATAACTTCAAACATAAATTATGAGATAACTAGGAGTGATTTGCCTTAAAGGTCCTAAAAATATATATTTTTTCAATAACGTTGTGTCTTTTTTTGACTTTGCAGGCAAGGGCACAGCACTGAGGTCCAAGGGCGCAGTACCAGCACTCAGAAAAATTGCTTGTTTTGTAACCAATATTTGGAGGCCTTCCAGGTGTCAAAATGAGCTCTATTGTAGCTCATTGGAGAGCTTTTGATGTCTAGCTTCTAAATCAACCTTTATTTTTCTATTTTGCGTCAATTTTCCTGCCCAAAAACTCTTTATCCCAAGACTACGCTAGGCACAACACCAGCTCTGAAAATAGGGTAGAAAGGTGATTTGTTGGGTGTTTTTGGCACTTTTGGAGGACCAATTTTGCTCCAAATGAGCTGAAATTTTCTATGAGTGATGTCCTTGGAAATAGGAACATGAAAATGTAATCCATTCCTCCATTGGGTGCCCCAAAAAATAGCACAACGCCAGTGGCATTGCGCCTTTGGCCCTTAAAAGCAGTGAAAAACCAAAATTTTACAAAAAGATGCCAAAATTTGAACTTGCCTTGCTAATGATGTGTTTTTCTTCCTCTTAGTCATTAATGACCTCTACCTTACCTTTTTCAAGCTTCTTGGGTTATGTATAAAGCATGGCCCTTTGCCTCTTAAGGGCAGCAAACACATGCCTATTTCCCCTCTGGTAGGTCAAAATAAAAGGTTTTATGTCACTCATGTCTGTGCCACTTGTTTCACTACCATCTATGCTGCCATCATCACTCTTTGACCCACTTCCATCATCACTACTCTCATGGCTCTTTGACATATTCTTCACTACTCTTTGCCTCACTCATTTCTGCTTCATTGTTTGATTCCTCATTTCCATCTCCCTTGCTATTTGATGCGCTAGTACCATGAGATGATGGTGAGGGATTGTGAAAAGGAGATGAAGGAGGGTTATTCTGCACCTTTGTGCTAATTCCTTCTTGGCATTTGAGCTTCTCCTCTACTACCACTACCTTCTGACATTGTAGATTCTGCCTTTGAGAAACTCAAGGACTGCAAATGGAAATGAAATGAAGGGATGGTAGAATGGAAACTTTTACAAGTGAATGAGATGAATGAGTGAGGGTGTAAGTATGTCAGGCTAAATGAGAGGCTAAACTTAGTGACAACCCTCTTCTGATTGTTTAAAATTTGCTTTGTAACACCTTGCACTGATGACAATTTGAGATGAAGGAGGGCATGTAATGTCAATGTTTTTGCAATGTAAGGGACTGAGTGTATGAGTGTTATGAAGGAAATGGATTTAGGGGGATACGTAGATGAGTGAAAACTTCCACAACACCCTATTTCACCCTTTTCTTGACTGATACCCTTAGTAGGCAGATGAATTAGTTTTAAATGGTGATTTTAAGCATGAAATTTAGGGTTTCTCCTTAGGTTTCCATTCTTTTAATCAAATGATGACAAAAATACTTGGAGAGGAGTTGATGACCTGCACTTACCTCTACTAGTGCTTGGAGAAGCCTTGGTGATGATTTGAAGCAGTCTTGAGGTGATTTGAATGGTCAAAATTCTCAAAAGGCCCTTCTGATCACGAGCGCAGTACTCAGTCTGAGGGTGCAACGTTCAGTTCTAAATGCGCAACACTCAATCCTGAGTGTGCAGTGGCTTAAGAAAAATGTTGTGGGTGTGTTATGGGTAAGGGCGTAGTGCCTTCCCCAGTGTGTAGTGACTCTTTCCAGGCATGCAATGCCTTAGGAAAATATATGGGGAAAAAATGCCAGGGGCACAGCGCCATTTTCCAGGCGCGTAGCGCCAAGCTAGGGGCGCAGTGCCGGCAAAATTCTCCAATTTTTCCTTGAAAACTCAAATTTTCTTATCTCCTTGAAACTTCTAATTCTTTGCAAGTGAACCATGATTGATATGAAGTGTGAAATGAGTTATATAGGTATGTGGCATTTTATTTACCTTTGCAAACTACTTTCTAATATTTTAAGACTTTTTTCTCTTTCACTGATGTCATTTGACTTTTTTCTTGTAGGTGACTTGAAAAGATGAATTTTATCCTCTGCTTTTACTCCTTTGAGACTTGACATGTTATTCTGATGATTTTGTGATGTTTGCGTAGTGAAATTTTTAAAATCCTATGTGATTTACACCATGAAACTTAGCTTTTTCACCTTTGCTGGTAGTTTGCTGGACCATCAAGTGTAAAAACCCTAATTCTCTACAAGAGCAAGTGTTTTCTATCTTCTTTGCTGCAAGTTTTCTTCATTTAGGAACAAACCATCTACCTTATCAATATTATCTGCTGATGGGAACTTCATCACTTCTACAAAAGTGTCAAGCTTGTCCATTTCCTCATGTGCAGACTCTGACACTGAATGATAGCCTTCTTTGGAAACTTTTAGGTTTTTCTTGAACAACCATGTCTTAACATTCTAATACATCTGAGCTAGATTCTAGCAAAGGAAAATAAGAGTTTGAAACACCAATGATGACCTTAGAACACATGAAACCCTAATTGAATTAGTGGGAGGATTCTTTGACCTGGTCTTTTACTGAAAAATTGGCTTGGAGTCTTCAAGTGAAAAAAAGAGTATTTGTCAAAGTTTTGTATTGAAGATCCAAAATCCAATGTACTTGATTTATCTAAATAGCCTACAGAGATATATTTGAGACCATCATTGCTTGAGTAATTTGGGGATCATGGGAATGAGTTAGGCTATAGGTAACCCTAGATGTAAAGTGGAGTTATGGGCAAGGGTCATAGGTAGGAAAAAAAGATGGGGATGAGTGGCACAAACCCATAAGGAGTCTTTTAGGAGTGGCAGGGTGACCATGAAATGGAAATGTTGATAGAATAGTGAAAATTTTCCTATAAGGATAATGAAGGCAGTGAGATTTCTAAAACTCACAATGTTCAAAGAATGTTTTTTTTAGAAATCTAGAACCAAATCTATAATCATCTACCAATAGTGAAAAATATTTATGACTAACAGGAGCCAAAAGAACCTCATTTCAACAAAGGTCATGAAGTGGTTGGGCCTACTGACTACACTGCACCCACAACTATACACCATCATGTGGCTTCACCGAGGATGATATCTCTGTGTCAGCGAGAAATGACGCCTTCCCTGCAACATCAAGCCCTTCACAGATGAGGTACTATGTGATGTTGTTCTTATTGAAGTTTGTGATGTATTATTAGGCCAACCATACTTTTGGAAAGCGTCATGTTGTATATGAGTCTAGGCCTCGCACTGTTATTATTAATTTAGGCAATAAGTTATACAAGATATTAGAGGTAGCACTGCCTACAACCATATCATTGATCTTTGCTAAGAAATGTAGTAAGATAATTTCCGAGACTGGGAAATTTATCTTCCTTATGATTCACCCTTAGGGAAAGAATAAAATTATGGCCACCTCCACAGCCTCCAGACATGACCCCTCTGCACGACATCAATAGATCGACAAGGTCATGGAGGATTATAGGGACATCTTCACCTCACCCACAGGGGTACCCCTACACTTACAGGTGAAGCACTTCGTTGATCTGACCCCAGTCATGTTGCTACCCAATGGATCGATCTACCGACACTTTGTTTTGGAGAACGATTAATTCAAGAGGCAGATTCATGAGTTTCTACAGAAAGGGCACAACATTCCAAATTGATCACCCTGTGGGAGCTCGATCGTGTTGGTACAAAAGAAGAGTGAAACCTCGAGGATCTGTATTTATTATCTAGTTCTGAATAAGATAATTGTCCAGAATAGGTATCCAATCCCACAAAATGATGACCTTTTGGACCAGATCATGGGGGTCAAATATTTCAGCAAGATTAATTTGAAGTCCGAGTATCATCAGGTACCAATTGAACCCTCTGATGTCTGGAAGACTGTCTTCAAATCCTATGAGGGCCTTTCTGAATGGCTGCTCATGATTTTTGGGTTGACGAATTCCCCCACAACCTTCATGTGGATGATGAATGACATCTTGTGGCCCTTCACCAACTCATTCATGGTAGTGTACTTGGACGACATCTTGATCTTCAATCAGAGTTAGGAAGAGAACATACACCATATTCGATAAGTCCTTGCGAAAACACAAATTGTGTGCCAATTTGGATAAATTCACTTTTCGTATTACCCAGGTTCAATATTTGGGGTACATCATTGATGATAAAAGCATGCATGTGGACCTAGCCAAGATACAATTTATTTGGGATTGGCCAGCCCCAACCACTCTAATAGAGCTCCACATATTTTTGGTTCTTTCCAATTGTATTACAGGTTTGTGTTGGGATTTAATACCTCATATCACTTAACCTTTGAGTCAAGTCACCAAGGGTAGAGCAAAAGAAGTTCTTTTGGTCTAAATCCCACCATCAGGCATTTTTCAAGTTGAAGCATCGCCTCTTCTTTGCACCATTTCTTGCATTACCAGAACTGCAAAAACCATTTAATATTGAGACTGATGCCTCTGAATATGCTATTGGTGCAGTCCTTACCCATCAGGGGAATCTAGTGGCATATCACAGTGAAAAAATTTCAGATATAGTCTAAAATTATCCCACCTATGACAAGGAGATGTATTCCATTGTGCATGGTTGCATACAATGGAAGCATTACATTCTGGAGAAGGAAATGATCATCCACATAGACCACCGACCCTTGTAGATCATACAAACACAAGGAAAGTTGCAGAATGATCTCCATAAAAAGTAGTCCACATATATGCAACATATCCATTTGAAAATTATGTACAAGAATGGAAACACTAATAATGTTGCATGCTGCCTGAGATGACCATTGGTTATGGCACTGACCATTGTGCTCGACTCTTATGGACATAGAATTTTAGGATGGTTGCATCTTTATAAGAGTGATCCAAAATTAGACACCACATACCAGATGCTCTTGGAAGGTAAGAAAGTTCTAAAATTTCACCTCCAGGACACACTCTTATGCCACCTGGGACACCTCTGTGTTCCTTCAAGTGAACGTGCTAAGATGATATGGGAGGCACACTACAATCATGTCGTTGGAAATTTTGGGCTAGAGAAGACAGTGGTAGTGTTGTATAAGTATTTTTATTGGCCGAACCTTCAAGAGGATATTGGGAAATACATCAGATCCTGTGCTTCCTACACCATTTCCAAACCTAAAATCAAGAATCAAGGCCTGTATACTCCTATGCCTACTCCTAGCCGACCCTAGGAATCGATTTCCATGGATTACATGTCGACCCTTCCTTCTACCAAACATGGCAACGACTGTGTTTTCTTGGTTGTTGACAAATTCTCTAAGATAACCATTATGGTGGCCCGCATGAAGAGTATCACAATGGAAGCCACTACCAAACTCTTCTTCGAATGAGTATGGGTACACTTTTGGATCCCACAGTCCATTATCTCAGGTCGGAACAACCAGTTCCTAAGTGAATTCTGGTCAAGCCTCGGGTGGTTGATGGATACCAAGCTCACTAAGTCCACAACCTTCCAACCCCAAACTGAAGGCCCAATAGAGGTTTTCAATAGGATGATCGTGCACATCCTGTGCATGTACAACTTGAAGCAGCCACACACATGGGATGAGAGCCTTCCCTTTGTCTAACACAACTAGAAAAAATCTATCCACAACTCAACTAGACATAGCCCCTTTTAGGTGGCATTGGGATTCCAACCACTGTATCCCATTGATGTTTCCATACCATTTTCAGCTACTCAGGCAGATTCGGCTCATGTCTAGTTTGAAACTGAAAGAGCTAATAGCTTCATTGAGCACGTTAAGCACATCTGCAATAAGGTCCATGACATATTGGACAAAGAAAATTCTAAGTACAAATAACGTCATGATCAACATCAAGTGCCACACAAGTTCAAGGTGGGTGACAAAGTTTGGTTACATTTGTAGAAGGAGTGCCCTGTTGGGTCCCACTGCAAGCTCACTCGCTATGATATGACCCTTACATCATGACTAAGGATATAGGGAATAATTCTTTCGAGCTCAACATTCCACCATTCCTTGGCATGCACCTAGTGTTCAATAAGGACTTCCTACAACCATCCTTTCCACCATTACTTGACACATCAGACATTGCAGAACAAATCACACCAATAGAGCTAAACCTAGACTGCAAGGAAAAATTCAAAAATGATAGAATCATGGACACGTAGATAAATAACACTTACCAGAAAAATATCCAACTGTATCGGGTTGTTAAAGTTGACCAACTCCTACACCAAGGAAAGTGGCTCACCAGGGACCAAGCTTAGCAGAAGTTTCCCCATCTCATGGAGGCACTCAATGCAATGGGGACCATTGCTTCCTAAGGGGGGAGGACTGATCCAAATGGATCTTGGTGGCCACCCGCTTATTCCACTTGGACCCCCACCATTTTTTCTTTCATTTTCCTTAATTTTAGCACAATTTCAGTTTCCTTAATTGTAGCACAATTTACTATTTTTCGTAGTTTTTCGGGTCCTAAAATTCCAAAGTGTTTTGAGGCCCTAAACGAATTTTTTTGGAAAACGAGAAAAATTTGATCCTAAAAAAGGTTTAAAGTCAAAATTTTTAGTCCTCATATAGATATTTCTAACGAGGTATCGTATGATTCAAAAAAAGATCGTATGCCAAAGTTACGACCCCAAGAAGTTGTAATTTACCCCAACGGGGCCCACAGTTTTGGTGTTTCATCTCCTAGTGTTATTTCTTGGATGTTTAGGGTTTTACATTATTTCTAAAAAATAAATAGGCATTCGAGCTTCATTTTAACACAGTGTCGAGGAATGTAGATGACACATCTCTTCTCAAAGATAAGTTACCATCGCCCGAGCTAGTTTATTTCCATTCTATATGTAAGCATCTTTTAGTTCTTTAATATTAATGAAATGAAGATTTATTTCTGTTGTATCTCTATGTTTATGTTTATATATGTATTCTGTTTCATTCCTACATAAGTCTGGATCATACTCGACCTCATTTGGAGCACTCACTCAACAAATTCGAATTGCAATAGCTGGAAGTAGAAAAAGTGCAAAATTCAAGAAGGAAGATGGAAAAGGCTAGAGAAGGAGAAGGAGGTATTTATCTAGCTAAGGAAGTTGAATTTTTATTTATCTTGTCTCACACGTGCAAAGGAAATGAAGCTCAAAGAGGGCCAAAATTTCATTTTTGAAGCTGGGTCGAAATTTTGATGCAATAGGGTTGACAATTTGTCCTTGATGCAATATTGATGCAGTATTGAAGCAATGTTGATGCAGTGTTGTTGCAGTTGATCTTTGAAGGTTGGAAGAAAAGTTTGAAGCTGACTTGGTGGGGGAGGAAGTTATTTTGGTGTATCTCAATTTGAATTTTCTAGTGGAAGACTCTGATTGGGTTTTCCCCTATAAAGGTGTTTTAGTCGTCACTGAGTTCCTACATCTGGTGTCATTGATCTTTGTGTTTTATTTTGATGATTCATTATTGAAACAAATATAAAAGAAGAACATAATAAAGTTAATATGAACACAAAAATATGAGAAAAAATTGTCAACATAATAAAATATTTGTGTCTTTATGATTTTCTAACAAAGACTTGAGACAATTAATCCCTAAAAACTATTTTATAAATGAGTATATTTACACTACTTTTATTTTATAAGCATTACTTTTGAAAATTTTATAAATTCAAATAAAAAAATGCTAACAATGTTGAATGAAATATATTGTGTGATTCCCCGATGGGGTGCAAACGAGCAGATGGTAGTTGTATGGGGTGTTATGCCCAGGGCACATTTGTCCCATGAGTTGGATAGTGTGGAAATGCGTGTGGGTGGGGGATTGGATTTCTTACCTAATGTCCCTTCACTTTAAATGTAAGTTATTTCAAATGGGTTTTCACAGGCACACGACATCAAGGAAAGGAGATGAGGTTAACCTCTCCACATTTTTCACCTTCAATTCACTTATTGTGAGTCTTCGCTCAGCGTATGCTACTGAGTTTTGGCCTGGGGACTTTATTTCCTTCTCGCTATGCATAAGTTGGTATACAGAATGATTCTTGTCACATTGGGGTGATGACAAATACTATGTAATTCTTTTCTAGATCATGTAGCACTTAGATAGTTGTCTTCTCATCTAATTGCTCTTGGCCACGCTTCATTTCTTTCGCTACCTTACTCTTTCATCATCATTTTCTTTCATTTTCATCATCTTATTTTAACTTCTCTCTCTCATTCACATTATCTCGTCTCCCCATCTAGTCCTTCCCGATCAGCGTTCCTTGCGGTTCTTCACTAGGGCTACTATCAGCCCCTTCACTTGGAAATTTAGGGGAGGAGGTAATAGGTGAAATTCTTTGTGGAGAAGGCACATGGGGAGATGATGGATGTGTGGAGGTAGATGGTTGTGAAGTGGAAGGAAAGTTCTGCTGGATGAAGGCCCGGGGGTTTGCAAACACATCATGTGGGATGAAGGTCTCCCAAGATATACCTTGTTTCTCTAGCTAGTATAGGACAATCATTTTGATCAGGGAGTGATGAAAGAGGCTAGGCATTTGGTGGTCATAGCTTATCCTCTTGACAACAGAAGCAATTTTATCAATACTCCAGAAAAGGTAATAAGGTAGGTTCATCATTTTGAATTTGGTAAAATGCATCAGCAACCTGATATGATATGAGTAGAGCCGGGAGTATCTTCCCTCACATGTGAAAAAACTGATAATCTGCCTCCTTAATGCTGCATACCTCTCTAGCAAATGAGAAAAAGGGAAAATAGACTTACAATTTTACTGATAGGTGGGTTTCAGTTAAGGCCCATAATAACCCAAATCCAACTTCTTTTGTTTGAACCAAAACTCACCAATGTCTGGTATACCTGTTGCCTTGGAAATGATTTCAGATGAAAGCTCAAATTGGACCCCTGCTAGATTAACTTGGTGGTTTTGTAGGCTACAGGAAAATAATCTAGTCAAGTCTAGATGACTGTTGACTTTCTTGACCTTCTCACAAAATTTGTAGCACCCTACATCCTGGAAGCATGAAAGGATCATAGGAGAGGAAGGGATTGGAGTGGTGTCTAGGGGCTCAAATCTTTTAGCTTTTCCTCCATGATGTTTTGGCTTGGTGGGAGTGTGACTCTCATCACCACTGGTGTGACTGTCTCTCTCTGACATGATGGCTGGTCCAAAACAGTAGTAGAAACCTTGGGCTTTTCTTGAGGGTTTTTTGGAGTAAAACAGGTGGTGTAGGTCAACTCTTTGTAAAAAGGAAAGCTAAGGTGAAGACAGTTTTTCCAAAGCTTGTACTTGGTGGTGGAGGTCAACCTTATAGTTACTCAATCCTCTCTTTGCACTCAAAACCAAATTTTCTTACAAACCCTAGCTCAAAGACATAAAAATTTATTTTTGCATAGTCTATGGTTTGTTCAAATTTTGACTATGGATGACCTCTTTGATTTTAGGTAAATAATGCTTGGGAGGAGGAAAATGGTTTTACCAACCTTTTATTTAGCTTGCAGAAGTTTAGAGGCCAAAAATTTTATTTTTGAAGGTCTTTAGCAAAATCTGGAGAATTCTGCCAAGAGCGCAACGCCGGGCCGGTCGGGCTGTCAGAGTGTAGCGTCGGGCAGAATGGGCAGTCTCCCATGCGCCTGTTGAATTTTCTGGGCTTGAGCATAGCGCCAACCCAGGCGCGTAGCGCCGTGCTGCGAGCACGTAGCGCAGTGTAATTTTACAGTACCCGGCTTGCCTCTGTGCGTAGCGCCGAAGGCCAGGGGCGTAGCGCCAGTAAACTCTCATAGCTTTGCCTGAAAAACACTGCAACTCTCTGCCATCAGTTTCTTCTCTCTTGTAAAGTGGCAAATGGTGCGGGGGGAAAGTTAGAAGGGGCCCTTTATAGATTTTTTGAAAAATAAATCAAAAGGGCAAACCCACTTTTGTAAAGTTCATGTTTCCCTCTATTCTTGCATGTGTATTTTTACTGATATTTCACTGTGTAAAACACTTTTAGCGTAGTTTTTTCAAAATGTTTACTCATGCTTTTATCATCTTTTTGCAGGACAATCTTTTGACAAGGATGCCCTTGTTGGGGGTTTTCAGCCAAGATGTAAATCACAGGAAAAATGCTTCTTAAGCTATGTTTGTTAATGAATTATGTCCCATTTTGATCTTAAGGTAAAAACTCTGTTTTTTCCTCTTTGGTGAGATGAGGCTCTGCATACTGATACTCTTTATCCCTTTCCTCTCTTAGTACAGGTGAAGAAATTCTATTTTGGCAAAACCCTAAGGAGGAGGTTTATGTCCTTGAAATCTCTGAGATGGTTCTTTGCTTGCCACCACTGTTTTGTTAAAAACACTAAAACAACCCTTGATACTCTTTTACCTATAGGTCTGTTGTTTTTGTTTTGTTTATGACTGCCTCTTGGTGATAATGACATCCTATTACCTTGCCTCTTCTTATTGCTGGTGGCCACCTTGGCTATTCTTTGAAAAAATGTGAACAAGGGCAGCTGTCCCTTGTAGTGTTTGTGCTCTGAGCCAAGGAGGCTTTTCTTGAATGACTTTGGGTGAAAATTCTTGATTTTATTCCCCTTTGAATGCAACCTCTTCATGCAGGAAGGCATAAATTGTTGGGCACCAAATCCATCCTATGACTCAGTGAAAACTTAGGTGCCCTAATGGGGACCTTTGGACTTGGATTTTGGACAGAGATCTAGACTAAGGGATCACCAAGTATAAGATAGGACTTGTGATAAGCTTGGTTTGTTTTGAAGTCCTAGGATCTAGCATACTTGACTATCCAAAGGGTTTGTAGAGACAATCAGTGTCTGAGAACATTATGGAAGAGTCAGCAATGCTATTTGATTGGTAGGTTTGAATAGTAGTAGGGAATCTTGTAGGTAAGCAAAACATAGGATTTGAGCCAAAAGGCAAGACATGGTGAAAAATGGGTGACATTTGGGGTTAAAATAAATGGCTTGAGCCCATGATGGGTCTTCCAGGAGTGGTGGGCTAGGCATGACTAGATAGGAAGATGAAATAGTGAAAGTTTTATCTCAGGATAATGAAGGCAGTGAGATTTCTAGAACTCACAATACTTATGAATTTTGTTTCTAGAAATCTAGGACCACTACTTAGTCATCTTCAGATAGTGAAAATTATGGATGACTAACAGTGGCTTCACTTGGGGAGGGTAGCTCCTTCTCAGGAGGTGTCCAGAACTTCAAATTTTCTGGCTTTTGGAGATCAGTGCCTTTTCCATTGGGCAGATGTGCTCTTTCTTCATTTGCTGATGTTTGTTTTGAGTCTGTAGTCTCTGAGATCTGACAAGACACAATTCATATCAGCATCATTTCTACCTACCCAATCTACCTGCCTAACATTTTTTCTTCATTGGGTGCACTTGAACTGGAAAACCATTGACATTTCTTTTTTTGGAAACAAAAATCAAACTATCTAATTGTACCCTGATTTCTTCCAAGAGTTCAGATTAGGCTGATGAACTCATTTTATTTTCTACCTAATCTACTCATTTGTCAAGATTAAGCTGTTTGACAAACTTTATTCTCTATCCTACTAACATGAAATTGAAAAGCACGGTAACTCAGGATTAGATAGTCCGACTTACCATGAGTTGTGGCATTGAAACAAGCTGCACACAAGTGTTATTTTTGTACAGACAAAACTTAGGAAACATGAGGGCAATATATGTCATTTGTTTAAAAATCCCCATTTTCCATTTTGGTTCAGATTCGGGCATGTGTAACCAACATCTCTCATTCCTAATCTATCTTTTAACAAGTCAAACTTGAAAATTTTGACCTACTCTTTTTCACTAACTTATCAACCATAAATTTAAAATATGTTCAGCCATGATTAGGATGGATGACTGAACAAGGCTTTTTGAAATAAGCAGTGGCATTTAGACTTGCACACTTTCACCATTATTATTATTATTATTATTTTTATTAGGTATGGGGCTGTACCTCTCTTTCAAACTCTGCCCTCTTTTCTTTTTATATTGTTTTTGTGATTTTTCTTTTCATCAATCAATGGTATGTACAATGAATGAGAAAAACAAACTAGGCTGCTTGAAAAAAGTAATGTTTAAGCATCCTCCCATTTACTGGACCTTCAAACATTTCAGTCCCATCTAGCTCTTGCAAAAAGAATGATGTTGCCTCTAGCTGACTGAATAATGTAAGGGCCTTTCCATAGATTTTCAAACTTACCATGTTTGCCCTTGTCTTCCCTTCTTGAATCCCATTTCAGAACCATGTCTCCAATCTGGAAATCATTTGCTTTAGTTCTCCTATCAAAAATTGTCTTGATATTGTCCTGTATAGCTTGTGTCCTTTTTTAAACTTCTTCCCTTGACTGCTGCAAATGAATGGTTTGGTTCAGCCTCCTCTGCATGTCATTTTATTTTGATTGTACTTCTTGAAGAAGCTTCATGACTGGAACTCCAAAAGAGGTGGGGAAAACTGCATCGATGCCATACACTAGTTGATAGGGAGACATACCAATAGATTTCTTGGTGGTTAGTCTATCAGCCCATAGTGCATGCACTAGTTTGCTATGCCATGCTTTTTGATTTTGTTCTAAGAGCTTCTTAATGATGTTTACCAAATACTCCACCGAGCCTCCACAGCATCCCGACACTAATAAATCATCAGCAAATAATGAGTGTGTGACAGTTACCAAAGGGGAGAAATGTAGACCTTTAAAGTAGCTTCTTTCCTCTGCCATCTTCATAACATTCCTGAAGCAGTCCATGATTATAATAAAAATGAGGGGGGATAATGAACATCCCTGCCTCAGACCCCTTTCAGCTCCAAAGAATGCAGTCGAAATACCATTTATGAGGACTGCATATTGCACAGAGGTGATACAGGCCATAACCCACTTGAGAGACCTCATTGAGAAACCGATCTTGAGGAGAATAAGTCGAATAAAAGAACAATCAGCAGAGTCAAATGCCTTCTTAATATCAATCTTCATGATGATTGCCTCAGATTTGTTTGCATGAATCGAATGAAGAGCCTCCTGAGCAATC
Organism: Pinus albicaulis; assembly: GCA_034641835.2. Taxonomy (NCBI): domain Eukaryota; kingdom Viridiplantae; phylum Streptophyta; class Pinopsida; order Pinales; family Pinaceae; genus Pinus; species Pinus albicaulis. The sequence goes on along the minus strand of JAXQQM020082761.1, from coordinate 144,707 downwards.
GTAATTGCATCATGTATGGACCTTCCACCCAGAAATCCAAATTGCTCTTTTGAAATCCTAGACGATAAGGTTGCTCGGATTCTGTTTGTGATTATTTTAGAATTTAGCTTGTATATTACATTACAAAGTGCAATAGGCCAATAGTCTGAGAACTGTTCAGGGGAAGACGATTTTGCAATGATAGTTAGAAAAGTTGAATTCATATCAGCAGGAACAAGACCCATTACTCTAATTTGTTCGACCACCATGAGAATCTCATCCGCCATTAAATCATAGAAGTGTGAGTAAATTTCGTCCGACCAGCCGTCCGGGCCAGGACTTTTGTCCTGGGCGAAATCCTTTAGAGCTGATTTAATCTCTTTCTTGGTTATCTCTGCTTTCAAGATTTCATTTGCTACCTGGTCAAACATAAGTGGTAAGTGTTGTAAAAATCATGTTTGATTTAGCGAATCAATCTCATTATCAGCTTTATAAAAGTCAGAGAAATATTTGAATGCCTTGATCTGTATTTCAGAATTTGTTTACTTCATCGAGCCATCAGCCGCCTTAATATTCCAGATAGAGTTTTTGTTCTTGCGTCCATTGGCACAATTGTGAAAAAACTTAGTATTAAGGTCGCCCTCTTTCAGCCATTGCACTTTGCTTTTTAATTTCCATGTTGTTTCTTGTATCCTTAGTATTTCAATCTTTCTTGTCTCCAGCATTTTGAGAGTGGAAAATGTTAAAGAATCAGGTGCCGAATCTTTCATTTGTTTAAATATTTGTTGAATTTTATTTTCAATGTCCCTGAGCTCTTTATCAAACCTGGATTTCTTATCCTTCTTCCAAGTCTTTACAATAGATTTTAGTCTGTGCAGCTTATCTGCGAATTTTCTCCATCCATCAAGACTGGAGACCTTATCCTCCTGATTCCAATATTTAATCACCATTTTATTGAATGTTGGATCTTGTAACAAAATTCTGTTGAATTTAAAGGGGATTCCACTCGTCCTTTTCTCCTGTTTCCACTTTAATGAGATAGTCATATGATCAGATAAGCATGAAGGGAAAACTGTTGTTCTGACATTTCCTAGCATTGTATTGAGAGGAGCCTTCATCATAATTCGGTCAAGACGTTTGCCGATGAAATTGTGACCACTGCGTCTATTCGTCCATGTAGGGACAAGAGGAGATGGCTTGATGTCGATGAAGCCTGAATCCAAGAATATTTTTCCAATCTTATCATCCAAAGGATCCCTCTGTGCCCTGTCACCCCAAGACTCATCCACCGAGAGAGAAGCATTATAGTCCCCAATAATCATTATATATTTGATATTCAATATACCGGATTGATCCATTCGATCCCAGAAGGAGGCTCGATTTCTACATGGAGCATATAGATTAACAATATGAATTTTTTCCCCCAACCCTCTGATATTTCCATAGAGTAGAATACCTCCAAAAAACTTGTAAGCTCTAAGGCTAAAAATGGAAGGATCCCATGCTGCTATTAATCCCCCTGCCCTGTATTCCGCATCCACCCCCACAACGTTCCAGTTTGGTCTGATCTTAAGAATTACATCTATTGCAATGGTCCTACTACATAAAGTCTCCTGGAGAAGAATCATCGAAGGCAGAAAATCAGAGAACATTTTATTCAGGCAAAGTTTTTTTGAGGATCTGCCTATCCCTCTGATATTTAAGGATAAGATAGTCATCATATTCGAGATGTACTGGGGCTGCCTGCTCTAAGGCCCCAAAGATCAGCTGATGACACAATTGGCACATCATGTAGGTCAATCAATTTACCCTGAAACAATGGCTTTGTTTTCATTTGACCCCTAAAATGTCTGGACCCATTTTTGGAGGTTTTTCGAACAGTAATATTTTTAGCTGATTCTGGAGAAATGTGTAGACCAGAAGAAGTAGATGGTTTTCCATATACTGTGAGTGCTGCTAAATCTAGCAAAGGGTTGTGTAGAATTGCCTCTAAGTCGTTGTCAACAATATTTTTACGTGATTCTGGACAAAGTGGAGGAATCAGTATAATATTTTTAGGTGATTCTGGACCCATTTTTAGAGGTTTTTCAACATGAATAATTTTAGCCTTTCCTGGAGAAATGTGTGCACTGCAATAGCTAGATGAAAGCCTTCCATATATCGTGAGTGTCGCTAAGTCTAGCAAAGGGTTGTATAGGATTGCCTCTAAGTCACTCAACAATATTTTTAGGTGATTCTGGACAAAGTGGTGGAATCGGTTCAAGTGGAGAAGTTGGAGAGGCCTGTTCAAGTGGTGGGATAGAAGGAGACACCTCTAACGGTTCGGATGTGAGCAGATGCCGTGGCGAGGTGTGAAGATTTGATATTATAACTCCCTGTGGTTCATCAAGTGGAATTTCATAGTGTGGTGGGATGGACTTATGAGATGGAGATGATTTTTGAGAGAGAGAAATGTCCAGGTTATCAGATTTATTCCTGGTCTTATTAATCTTTTGAGAAGTAGAGTGAAAGTCAGATGAGGTTGATTTAACAGATTTGTTGGAAAGGGGAGTTGTCTTACCATAATCAGAGCCATTTCCCTTTTGTTGTTTTTTCCATCTTGTGAGGTGTCTGCCTTCTCTGCAACGATCCCTTCTCGAGTAACGCATTGGACAGGTTTTTTGTAGATGACCTGTGTGATGGAAAATTAGACATCTAAATGGGATGCCCCAGTAGTCTATTCTCTGGCGATGATTTTGTTGTCCCCAAATGAGATCCACATTAGACGAAAATCCTCCTTGCATAGTGACTTCAACTAATATCCAAGCAATTCGCTTTTCCACTATGCCAATACATTGGGGGTCCAGATACTTTGTTATCCCAATCGAGTTTCCAATAGCTTGTAAGGTCTTTAAAGTCCAGAATTCTAGAGGCAAGCCTGGTAGTTTTACTCAAATACAATTTCTCTTCGGAGCATCTATAACAGGGTTAAATCCCAAATACCATGGGAGCAATTGAATGAAGCTTCTTCCTTTAACCCAAGTTCGATTCATGATCTTTTTGCAATCCTCTTCATGCAGGATATGTACACTAAACCAGTTCCCCATCATTCTGCTTTCTTTGGGAGTGTATCCCAGTATTGGTGTCCAGTTTGATTTAACCCATTCAGTCATATCTACAGAAAGATCCTCTGGAAATAGCCACCTGCGAATCAAAGCTCGTTTTTGTAATCCTGCCACTCTATTCCAGAGATCATTGTGTTCCAAAAATATTTGTTTTATAGAGGTGGCAGGTTTATAACATCTGTCTTTGTAAGAGTTCTTTCTCTGGTGTAATCCCTGTTGTGCACCTGTGTGAGGATGTTCTTGATTTGTATATATAACTTGACTATTACTTCCCCGATCCTGTGTCTTATCAGCTCTTTTTATTTCAGCACTCATGGTCTCGTTCTCTGTTCACTGAATTTTTAATCAAATCCTGCAGAGATTTCTTGTTCCTGATTTCGATTCAATTTATCTCTATTTCTTGAATCATGCAGATTTTTCTTGTTCCAGACTTCAATTCAATAGATGGTTGTTTCTTAATCAAATCTTGTAGATTTTTCTTGTTCCTGATTTCAATTCAATAGATCTCTGTTTCTTGAATCATGCAGAGTTTTCTTGTTCCAGACTTCAATTCAATAGATGGTTGTTTCTTAATCAAATCCTGCAGAGTTTTCTTGTTCCTGATTTCAATTAAATAGATCTATGTTTCTTGAATCATGCAGAGTTTTCTTGTTCCAGACTTCAATTCAATAGATGGTTGTTTCTTAATCAAATCCTACAGATTTTTCTTGTTCCTAATTTCAATTCAATAGATCTATGTTTCTTGAATCATGCAGACTTTTCTTGTTCCAGACTTCAATTCAATAGATGGTTGTTTCTTAATCAAATCCTGAAAATTTTTATTGTTCCTATTTTCAATTCAATGGATCGTTGTTTCTTGAATCATGTAGATTTTTCTTGTTCCATAATTCAATTTCATAGATGTTGATTCTTAATCAAATTCTGCAGAGTTTTCTTGTTCCTGATTTCAATTCAATAGATATCCGTTTTTTATCCTAACGAGAAGAAATTCAACAAAGAATTACCAGAGTTCTTGCCCATCAAGAAAATGAATTACGTTGATTGCCCATCAAGAAAACGAAATTGGGAGACATTCAAATACTTACAGCTTTGTGGAATTTTCTATTGCGAACTACCACTTTATCAAGCAGCTTCATGGAATTGTGAAATTCCTTTATTTGCTAGCCGATTTGTGGAAGTGTCTCTTGCCGACATTCAAAAACTTGTAGCTTCAGAAATTGTACGAAATTAATCATACCATATGTGGATCGTTCTCTGTTTGATATCCGTATCAAGGGTTCATATTGAAAGGTCTTTGGAGCTGGATCATTGCCCACCAGGTCAATATTTTTAAGGCTTAGATCTAACGAGAGGCCGCTCTCACTTTTGGTTATTTCCTTCCCACTCCTAACAGACATAGGGAGGGAACTTTCATCGAAATTTATAATCCTTTTTACAGCTATTAAACTCAAACCTATTGGTGCCCAGATTTTCTGATCATGTTGAATCCATCTAAAACACTATTCAAGCAATCCTACTATTAACTACTTCTTCTTCTTCTTCTTCTTCTTCTTCTTATTTTTTTAAATACAAAATGAGATTCCAACAATTTTTTTTGAACCATCCTCTCTAAATTGACGCCTCTAGGCAACGCTGAAATGAAATAAAATTATGTTAATTTTATCACCTGATATTACAAATATTTCGTGCGTAGACGTATGGGGAGAGCGTCAGATCAAAGATCCAAGGGGTGTGTGTTGCGCCTTCGTCGCACTTCAAGGTCAAACGTTCTATCCACCTTAGCTGCATTTGTTCTTTTCTTTTCGTTTATGCATTTTTAAATTTCTGGAAAGTTTGTTTCCCAATTTTACGTAGGGGCTTCACTGATCGAAGCTTGCAACAGCTACAATAGGCTCACTAGCCTTGTTGAGTCTCTTCTCTGTCTTTGATCTCTCAAATTCCTTTACACAAACCCATACATGAACCTACTTCCATTGTCATGCTCTAACGGCTTAAACACGGCCTCCTGCCTTCAACAGCCTTGGCGTCCCTAGGTGTTTCCGTGAACCTCTAGAGAACCTCAAGTGAACAAAGAGAGATAGATACTACCTCAACAGACAATCTAAAGCTTAGAGTTTCAAGTACTCAAAGATGCGGAAAAACTTCTTCTCTTTATTGATATCAAAAAATTTTCATTACATGAAATTATCTGGACTCAGATTTCTTTCCAGAGATCGACTGTTTCAGCATTTACCAGTGATAGCTTCTCAATAGATGAGATAGCGTTCTGGAGGCTTCCTAGTTAAATACAGACTCTGTCTAAGAAATATAACACACAAACTATCACACAGACTCAAACTAATGATCTGTCCACTTTAGGTTCTCACCAGTGTCGAGCACACTGATGTGCAGGCTTCTCAGATCAACTACTAGACTTGAGTTACTTCTTCGTGATGCAAGCAGATAAGGCTTAGAGCTCCTAGATGCAGAGCAGGAAGAGAGCAAACTCTAACTCTAAACACACACACAAAGACTCCAACAACCAATTCCGAAAGAGTGAGCCTTACCCTTCTTATATAGGATGAGAGGGGGGACAAGCAATCAATTCGGATATCTCATGGACTAAGACATGGAGGAGGAATCATTGGTTTCAGGTAAAGCCGAGGCGACATCCGCACAGAGATTCCTTCTTCCGGACATAAACAGTGGGTGCCAGTGCTAAGTACAAAGTGGATGCCTTTTGGTACAGAAGGCCAAAGAAAACTGTATAAAAGGAATATTTACACTGTGAAGCATTTTACCGAAAAGCTCACGGGAAAACCAGTCACTGCCAGTCTGTGACTAGACATTATTATTACACAGTGGATGTTTTTAGGGAATCCACCGAAACCACTTAAATATTTTAATTTTTTTCTTCAAGGATTGATATACCAGGAAACCTGAATCTTTTGTAAACATGTTCATCCCAGGCTTTGGTATAAATTCTTCTTACAATCATTGGTTTGCCAAGTATGATCTGGTGCTTAATTTTTGTCATGACTAACCATTCATAATGGCAAGACATGTATCTATGGAGTATATCATCATCTTCTCTCATTGTAGGCATCAAGAATTCTTCTACATTGCTGTGTGTAGGATGAAAACATTCAATGTCTCTTTCATTACACCAATTACAAAGACTTTGGGTATAGGATTCATAATATACTAGATCTAATGCGGTCTTATTGACTCCATAGTCACTCGACCAATTTTTCAACCAGTTACTTTGGCGGTTCATCTACATTATCCATGCAGATCCAAATTTGATTTTGGTGTAATGGGTTTCACCCTTACCATCAACATTTAGTATGTTCCACCATAGCTTTTTGTATCATGCAAAGTCATAAACAGTGTCAAGAAATATCAGAAAAGGATTATTACCTGGCCATAGTGCACTGCCTGTTGTCCAAGTAGGATCTCTTGTCCTATTGATGCAAAAATATCGATGATATACTCGACTTTTGTCACTTCCTTGAGTCCAGATCATACTGATATCATGAAAGTCGTTTGAGAGACTTTCTTCAGCAATATGGGCATCCATCATGCTCCTTGAGTAGACCATATCATGTATCCATTTTTTCCCTTTGGATACACTTTTATTTCAGGTACTAAGTGTTGTAAATCAATATGTGGCTGCAAGTTTGCATCCAATACTTTAGTACTTCGTAGTTTCCAAGTTGGTTTCTAGTTGTCTCTATATTCTGACCAAGTTTTATTTTCTGATATGGATCTTAATACTTCTTGCTACTGATTTGGATCCCACTCTGTCACTATCACCATTACTTGGTCTTCTTATTGTTCTTGTTGCTAGATAAATTCTCGGCTTAAGAAGTCTGGCGAGTGATTATTTATCCCTTTGATATGTTCAACTTTAAAATCAAAATTTGCATAAAGTGCTTGCCATCTAGGAAATTTGGCTTCTCTGGGCTTCTTAATGTCCTTTGTAAGGACTTTTACTAATGCTGAGGCATCAGTTCTCAGCAAAAATGGCTTATTGACAAGATGTATTGTAAATTTATCAATACAATTCCAGGCAGCTTTTACTTCTCTTTCAATAATAGAGTAATTTTTCTCTATCTTGTTCTAGGTTCCAGAAGCAAACTGTACTACCTGCTCGATCTTGTCTTTTTCATCCTTCTTCTACTTTAATACACCTCTCGATCCAATGTCGTTGGCATCTGTTTCAACAATTTTAAAAAAACTTTCATCAGCAACATACAATATAGGCAGTGTTTTTACCTTGGCTTTAATCTGTCTAACTGCTTCAATGTGGGCTTCTATCCAAGGTGAAGGATTTTTCCTCAGTCTCTGATTTAACAGAGATCTATCTGCTGCACAGTCTTTATAAAAATTCCCAACATAATTCAAACATCCTAGAAATCTTTGAAGTTGTGTTTTGTCTAGGATAACATCAGGGAATTTATCTGCAAATTCCATCGCATGGCTTTGCAAAGCAATTTTCCCATTCTGGATTGTGTGCCCCAAGAATTTTATGGAGGTCTGGAAGATTTCAATCTTATTTTTACTGAGCACCAGACCATTTTTTTTTACCAACTTTATAAAGATCTTGATGTGCTTAAAATGGTCCTGAAGATTTTTTGAAAAAATAAGAATGTCATCTATGTAAACAAGCAACCAATCTGCATAAGGTTTGAATATAGAATCCATAACCTTTTGAAACTTTGATGGAGCATGCTTGAGGCCAAACGGCATGACATTCCATTCGTAATGTCCCACTGGGATACTAAAGGCAGTTTTAAACTTATGTTTCTCTACTATTGCAACTTGCTAGAAACCAGTCTTTAGATCAAATTTTGAAAATATTTTTGTGCCGGAGATCCTACCAAATAAATCACCTTTGTGCGGAATTGGATAAGTATCATCGGAAAGAACATAATTCAAGGGCTTATAATTTATTACAACCCTTGGAATGCCTCTAATTTGTTATGATATTTTGTTGACATAGAACACATAGTAGTTCCATGGGCTGCTGGATTCTCTGATCAGCTTTCTACTCAATAGCTGACTTATTTCTTTTTCACAAAGATCCCTGTATTCCTTATTCATTGGAATGGATTTGGATTTATAGGGCTTGCCTGTATACTCATATTTGTAGGGAAACTCTACACAATGATGTTTCTTGTGCCAGAAGGCATTAGGTTCTTCTGAACAACATTCTTTTTCTATGACTGATTTTAGTTCAGAGATTTTTCTCTGAATATCAGGGGACTTCAACTGCTCTTCTATATGGATGGTAGACTTAAGGTCTTTGAGCTCTGTGAGTTTATTTTCAGCCCTTTTTAGTTCCTGCATAGCATGTACCATGGTAGAGACCCTAGGATTTTAAACATAGGGCATGTCTATTCTTTTGGATTTTCCCTCTGAAGTAGGTACAGTTATAAAATAACCTGCTCTATTATTTTTCAATCTGATAGAGCCATGGGGTTCTACTGCTGCTAGGAAGAAATTTCATAAAATACAGTCAACTGGGATATCTCCTATTGCAAACTTTAATTTTATGCAATGAGTATCAAAGAAAACAACAGCTTTAGGAACTTCATACTGTAGGATTTTTTCTCCTAACCCTATTATTTTCCTGGAGGCTAATATCCAGTATTTGGAGGGGATGACATTTTTATTGAAAATATTTACATCTGCACTAGAATCTAAAAGTGCAGTGAGGTAAAACATTTCTCCTTTAATACAAACATTTATCTGAACATGATGTTGTTGGTATTCTATGGCTAGAACCCTCATTTCTCTGAATCCTACTGTAGGATCCTTTTTTCCCTCAAGAATTTCAACATTAGATTCTGTAAATGGAGTACTGTGTAGTGTGTAGTTTTTACAATGCCCTAAAATAGGTTGTGCCATTTCCTGTTTTCCTTTCTCTAACTTAGCAACTTGGGATTTTAAAACAGAAATTTTAGTTTTGAGCATGGAAATTTCTCTATTCACCTCCCCCAAAGTGAGTGAGCGAACTTTGTTCTGTTGCTGGTCCCGCTGGTAGGGCTTGGTATTTCTCTCATAAGAAGCTTAGAGGAAGAGAGGCTTCTTACTGACATATTTTCTAGTTGAAGATGGCTGTGACATAAATGTCTCCAGCAAGCAATTTTTTAAGTATCCTTCCGTTGCACGGATTTGTGCAAAAATATTGAGCTCATTTTCATCTGTTTGAGCCATAAGGATTTTTAGTTTTTAACTAAAGTCTTCTACAAGGTTGTCATAAGATGAAGAGTCAGATTCATCATACCACAATTTTACGCAGGGGCTTCACTGATAGAAGCTTGCAACAACAACAACAGGCTGACTGGCCTTGTTGAGTCTCTTATCTGTGTTTGATTTCTTCAAGAACCCATGCACGAACCTACTTCCACCGTTTTTCACGCTTTCATCCACAACACGCCGTGATCTTCATCACCTCGTCCCCACTGTTTTCGCGAATCGCTAAATCCGAAGAGAGATATTTTACCTCAACAAGACAACAGAGCTACAGAAGTTCAGTTTCACACAAAAGATGCGAAAATCCTTCTTCTTTATTATATCAAAATTTCATTAAGGTTTTAATTTTCTTCCGGACTCCACCCCTTTTCCTTATTCTAATTCGTTTCAAAGATTTTATCAGTTGAGGCTTCAACAGATGAGATAGCGTTCAGAGGTCGGGTCATTGTACCTGCCTAGGAAATATAAATAAGATTGGCTGCAATGATCTCACTTAGTTCTCTGTAGTGATTGGTAGCACACTGATGCGCAGGCTTCTCAGATCAACTACTAGACTTGAGTCACTTCTTCGTGATGCAAGCAGATCGAGCTTAGAGCTTGTAGATGCAGAGCAGGAAGAGAGCAAACTCTGACTCTAAACACACACAAAGACTCAAAGAACCGATGCCGAATGAGTGAGGCTTACCCTCCTTATATAGGATGAGAGGGGGGACAAGTAATCAATTTAGATCTGTTAAGGACAAAGATGTGGAGAAGGAATCATTGCTTTCGGGTAACGCCGAAGCGACATTCGCACATAGATTCCTTCATCCGGACACAAACATGTGGGTGCCAGTGGTAGGTACAAAGTGGATGCCTTTTGGTACAGAAGGCCCACGAGGACTGTGTAAAAGGAATATTTACACTGTGAAGCTTTTTACTGGAAAGCTCACGGGAAAACCGGTTACTGTCAGTCCGTGACTAGACACCATTATTACACTGTGGATATTTTTAGGGAATCCACGAAAACCACTTAATTTATTTCTTCAAGGATTGATATACTAGGAAATCTGAATCTTTTGTAGACATGTTCATCCCAGGCTTTCGTATAAATCCTTCTTACAATCATTGGTTTGCCAAGTATGATTTGGTGTTTAATTTTTGTCATGGCTAACCATTCATAATGGCGAGACATGTACCTATGGAGTATATCCTCATCTTCTCTCATTGTAGGCTTCCGGAATTCTTCTACATTGTTGTGTGCAGGATGAAAACATTCAATGTTTCTTTCATTACACCAATTACAAAGACTTTGGGTATAAGATTCTTAATAAACTGGATCTAATGCAGTCTTATTGACTCCATAGTTTCCCCACCAGTTTTTCAACCAATTACTTTGGCGGTTCATCTGCATTATCCATGTGGGTCCAAATTTGATTTTGGTGTAATGAGTTTCACCTTTGCCATCAACATTTAATATGTTCCACCATAGCTTTTTGTATCCTGCAAAGTCATAAACATTGTCAGGAAATATTAGAAAAGGATTATTACCTGGCCATAGTGCACTGCTGGATGTCCAGGTGGGATCTCTTGTCCTATTGATGCAAAAGTATCGATGATATACTCGACTCCTGTCACTTCCTTGAGTCCAGATCATACTGATATCATGAAAGTCATTTGAGAGACTTTCTTCAGCAATATGGGCATCCATCATGCTTCTTGAGTAGACCATATCATGTATCCACTTGTTCCCCTTTGGATACACTTTTCTTTCGGGTACTAAGTGTTGTAAGTCATTGTGTGGCTGCAAATTTGCGTCCAACACCTTGGTACTTCGCAGTTGCCAAGTTGGTTTCCAATTGTCTCTGTATTTTGACCAACTTTTATTTTTTGATATGGATCTTAACACTTTTTGCTACTGACTTGGATCCCATTCTGTCACTATCACCATAACTTGGTCTTCTTCTTGTTCTTGTCGCTGAATATATTCCCATCTTAAGAAATTTGGCAAGTGATTATTTATCCCTTTGACATGTTCAACTTTAAAATCAAAGTTTGCAAAAAGTGCTTGCCATCTTGCAAATTTGGCTTCTCCGGGTTTTTTTGATGTCCTTAGTAAGGATTTTTCCTAATGCTGAGGCATCAGTTCTCAACAAAAATGGCTTATTGACAAGATGTATTGCAAATTTATCAATACAGTTCTAGGCAGCTTTTACCTCTCATTCAATAACAGAGTAATTTTTCTCTGTTTTGCTCCAGGTTCCAGAAGCAAATTGTACTACCTGTTCATCCTTGTCTTTCTCATCCTTTTTCTGCTTTAGTACACCTCCCCATCCAATGTCGTTGGCATCTGTTTCAACAATTTTAAAATAACTTTCATCAGCAACATACAAAATAGGTAGTGTTTTTACCTTGACTTTAATTTGTCTAACAGCTTCAGTATGCTCATCTGTCCAAGGTGAAGGATTCTTTCTCAGTCTCTGATTTAACAGAGATCTATCTGCTGCACAATCTTTATAGAAATTCCCAACATAATTCAAACACCCTAAAAACCTTTGAAGCTGTGTTTTATCGAGGATGACATCAGGGAATTTATCTGCAAATTCCATAGCATGGCTTTGCAGAGCAATCTGTTCAAGAAACTTTATTGAAGTCTGGAAGATTTCAATCTTCTTTTTACTCAACACCAGACCATTCTGTTTGACCAACTTGATGAAGATTCTTATATGTTTAAAGTGGTCTTGAATATTTTTTGAAAAAATAAGAATGTCATCTATGTAAATAAGCAACCAATCAGCATAAGGTTTGAATATGGAATCCATAACCTTTTGAAACTTTGAAGGAGCATGCTTGAGGCCAAACGGCATGACATTCCATTCATAATGTCCAGCAGGAATGCTAAAAGCAGTTTTAAACTTATCTTTCTCAGCAATTGCGACCTGCCAGAAACCAGACTTTAGATCAAACTTTGAAAATATTTTTGCACCAGATATCCTACCAAATAAATCACCTTTATGAGGAATTGGATAAGTATCATCGGCGAGGACAGAATTCAGGGGCTTATAATTTATCACAAGCCTTGGAATTCCCCTGATCTGTTCTGATCTCTTATTTACATAAAATCCATAACAGTTCCATGGACAGCTGGATTCTCTGATCAACTTCCTGTTCAGCTGCTGATTTATTTCTTTTTCACAAAGATCCCTGTATTCCTTATTCATAGGAATTGCCTTGGATTTACAGGGCCTGCCTGTATATTCAATTTTGTAGGGCAGTTCTACAGAGCGTTGTTCCTATGCAAAAAGGCATTAGGTTCCTCTGAACAACATTCTGTTTCTATGACTGATTTTAATTTAGAGATTTTTCTCTGAATTTCAGGAGATTTCAATTGCTCTTCTATATCAATTGTAGATTTAAGGCCCTTGAGCTCTGTGAGTTTTGACTCAGCCTTCTTAAGTTCTTGCATAGCGTGTACCATGGTAGAGACCCTTGGATTTGAAACATAGGGCATATTTATTCTTTTGGATTTACCATTTGAGTAGGTACAGTTATAAAATAACCCGCTCTGTTATTTTTCAATCTGATGGAGCCATGAGGTTCTACTGCTGCTAGGAAAACATTTCCTAAAATGCAATCAACAGGGGTATCTCCAACTGCAAACTTCAATTTTATGTATCAGAGCAAACAACAACTTTGGGAACTTCATACTGTAGGGTTTTCTCTCCTAAACCTATTATTTTTCTTGAGGCTGATATCCAGTATTTGGAGGGGATGGCTTTTTTATTAAAAATATTTACATCTGCACCAGAATCTAATAGAGCAGTAAGGGAAAACATTTCTCCTTTGATACAAACATTTATTTGGACGTGATGCTGTTGATATTCTATGGCTAGGACACGCATCTCTCTAAATCCAACTGTAGGATCCTTTTTTCCCTAAAGAATTTCAACATTTGATTCTGTAAATGGAGAACTGTGTAGTGTATAGTTTGTGCAGTGGATTGAAACAGGTTGTGCCATTTCCTGTTTCCCTTTTTCTAGTTTAGCAACTTGGGATTTTAAAACAGAAATTTCTGATTTAAGCATATGAATTTCTCTACTCACCTCCCCCAAAGTGTGTGAGTGAACTTTGTTTTGCTGCTGATCCCGCTAGTAGGCCTTAGTATTTCTTTCATAAGAAGCTTCAAGAAAGAGAGGCTTCTTTGCTGGTACTTTTGCTGGATGAAGATGTTTATGACATAAATGTCTCCAGCAATCGATTTTTTAAATCTCCTTCTTCCATTGCACGGATTTGTGCAAAAATCTTGAGCTCATCTTCATCTGTTTGTGCCATAAGGACTTTTAGTTTAGAACTAAAATCTTATGCAAGAGAGTCATCAGATGAAGAGTCAGATTCATCATCAGAAGAACATCCACATTTACAATTTTCAGAATCTGAACAATAACAATGCAACTGAGCTTGTATTTCTTCTGCTGAGGAACTAGAAGAAGAAGAATAATTGCATGATTCAGAAGAGTAATCATGCAACTGTTGTTGTTGAATAAACAGGCGAGGACAGTTATCTGCCTGATGGTGTGGAGACCCACACTTACTGCATCCATTTTCAGTTTTTACAACTGTCTTGCCTTTATTTGGAGGCTGAGATTTTCTGCCTCTGTTTTTCTTTGACTCTTCTCCATCAGGACATCTGTTTGCTGTATGGCCTGGTTTTCCACATAACCAACATATGAGTTGATTTAGCTTTTCTTTCTTCTGGGTTTTCGGATGTATATCTGATGGCTTGTAATAATGAGTATTAGGGACATACTTGTAATATCTCTTTCTTTTGGATGGTTTTGAGGAAATTCTCCTCTTATTATTTCTGCTGATGAATTTTTCTCTTTTCTGTGCCTTTTTTGCCTTTCTTTTACACTTTCTTCTCTTAATTAGGGGATCATCTATAGTGTTGCCATATTTACTGCAAAAGGATTTACTGTCAGACAGTCTAGACATCTTTTCTAAAGATTTATTCATCTTTGAACTAGTACACAGGGTTACTAGTACCTTTGTGATAACTGCATATATTTCTCCCCAATTGTAAACTTCAAAAGGCAATTGAAAAGATTCTTGCAGTTTAATAATGTCAACCAATTTTGAAGGCAATGCTACAAGATAAACTTGTTTCCACAAGAGATTTTTAGGATCTTTTACCAGGAAGATCCTCTGCATCCAGTCTCGATGGAAATTTTCGTACTGGCTCATTTTCATACATTATAAATTCATCAAAATAATCTCATTTTTGTCTGAGACAACATTCTCAGTACCACACCAATGTTCTTCAATCATGGAGGTCACAGCTCCAATCATTTTATTTGTGGGAGTACCATCTGGATGAAAGATGATATCTCCATTTTCATCTTTCAAAATTTCTTCTTCCATCTTTTTGATCAAAGCTGGAGAAGTTTCAACTTCCCACCATCTTGCCAAGGTTCCAGTGAAGCATTGAATCATAATTTTACATGCTTCAACTTCAGATTTTCCTCTGACATACATGAGCTTATATTCAAACATCATCTGATCAATCACTTGCTTAATTTGCCCCATGCTGAGATTATCAATATTCCACTCTTTATGACATTCAGGATAAAAAGAATGGGTCTCTGGAAGTTTACCCATTCCACTAAGGTCTGGAGCAGAATATCTAGAAAATTGACTTTCTAGGGGTTCATAGACTGGAAGGACTTGTGTTTCAGGCTCTTTGTCAGATTCTTTTATTAAAGAGGCAAGAGTAATTCTTTCTTCTGAAGGTTTTTGAGAGGACTGTGAGGACTGTCCAACTTCTTTCGGGAAAAGATGGGGAAACTTGTCAATAACATTGACAGGGTTTTGGATATGTACATTTTTTCTTCTATGCACGAAAGAGGCTGGGACAGGTTTGTCTGTTTTGGAAGGATTTATCTTATCAAACTTATCAGACAAATTAGATATAAGACCTTTAGTAGAATAAGCTACACTTATTATTCTACTTTCTACTTCTTCTATCTTATTCAAAGACTCTCTGGAGTATGACTTAAGCAAGGAAGAGTCAAACTGAACATTATTCAAGGTATTATTTACATCATTCACAGAAACTTGTAATCTATCAAACTGTTCTCGAACAAAAACAATTTTGGCAACATTCTTGTCAAGGCCCGTTATAGCAGTGTTTGACCAGTTTAGCTGCTCACTGGCTTTCTGTATCCTGCCATCTATGCCAAGAGCATTATCATCCTTTAACACCAAAGGAATGGCCTTTGTAGTGTTCTGACCTTCTCCTAGGATGATGCCTCTATAGGGAGGAAAAGTAGTAGCAGTTTCAATTTTGCTACCATCAAGGGCTGACCAGGAATGCTGAGAAGAAGATATTATGGCATCAGTCATCAAAACATTTTCAGATTGTTTATTTCTTTTCCATGAATAGAAATATATCCAACTGTTAGTTCTATCCATATAATCTTTCCATTCTTTTGACAATTTGAGTTTTTCTTCACATGAGTGAGTGAGACCAAAAGAATCGGCCTCAGGATGAGTATAAATATCCCAGTTTAACATCTGTTTCATCCACTGGGTTTGAACCTTATGCTTCTTTCACCCATCCATAATAGTGAAGAATTTGTGCATCTCGATGACTGAGGGCTTTTTGCAGTCAGATGGTAAATCCTTGAATCTTGATTCAGGGATCAAATCATTCCTCTACTCTAGATATCCGAGACCATATTTTGGCATATTGGATGGTCTCATCCTGCTGAACATTTTTGTCAATCTAGGGTCTTCATTTTCCAGAGATGGCATTCATGCATCATTAACACATGGTCTGACTCATGAGGGAATGGAATGTCAGAACATTTAGGATTAGGACATGGGTTAGCAGAGGTAGAAGCTGGGGCTTCTCCTGTCCTGGAATGATGATTTTCATGAATGACTAAATAGGCAAGACTACTGAGATTGACTAAGGTTCTGCATTCCGGGCAAGCGACTTCAAGAGAATTAAAATTTACAATCTGAGCAAATTCAAACAAAGAAATGTGTTTACAGGAGCTGGAAACAATACTGGAACAAGCTGTATCTACAATTTTTGGATTTTTGTACAAAGGGGACTTTTTGCAGGCTTCTTCAATCCTACGTCTGTCAATGGTATATCTTCTGGGGAAGGACATGGTAGCTGAGGATTGAACTTCATGAATGTTGGCAGAAGTGATACATTTTGCAGAGATGGGTTTGGGGTTAGGAATGACCCAATGTTCGGGGAAATTCAGATCTTCCCATTTAATAGCTTGGTGTTCTATCTTTTGATTTTTCGAGTCAGTGAGAACAACAACACTTGTTCTTGAATCTCTGCTGGGTGCATGGAGGACAGCCGGATAAAGGGTGTTGGTATGACGGAAACAACCCTTGGTCTGAATGGCAATGTTGTTCCTTTTCTTTAGCATATCAAACCCTAAAGTCTGTATTTGAAGCTGTAGAATTTTATCTATAGTTTCGTCAAATACATAGACTGGAAAATTAGGGTAGCAATCAAACCATATAGGACCATTAGACAACGGGGCTACAATCCCTCCAATAATTGAATCAGTATATTTATTATGAGTGAGATCTCTCACTGTGGCTAGGACATAAGTATCTAACCCTTGATGTGTGAGAGCACTGATTCCAACCCTGATACAACCCAAATGTAAATACTGTGGTTTTAACTTTCTGGCTTTTGCCTGAAGCTGTTTGGGGTCGAGAAGGGGGATAGACTGGACACAGTCTGAATTCTTTTGAATAGAACTGATAGACTCCTTTATAGTTATTTTGGTGGCGGCTCTTAAGTGAAAAGGGGCCACATCAGAATAGACTTCTGACTCTGAAATACTTGGGAGTTTCCATCGGGAAGATGGCTCAGTTTCTTCATAAACTAATTCAGATGAATTCAGAACTTTATTTGAAGCAGTAGCAAACATATCCCTAAGGGGATTTTCTTCAACCTTCTCTCTTTCATCTAATTCTCTGAAAGAAATCGATTTTCTGAAAGAGTCCATTTTTCTTAAATAAAGAGAGGATGATTTTGAGTACCGACCTTTCTTGAACCAGACAATCTTTTTGGCTCTGATACCAATTTTACGCAGGGGCTTCACTGATAGAAGCTTGCAACAACAATAACAGGCTGACTAGCCTTTTTGAGTCTCTTATCTGTCTTTGATTTCTTCAAGAACCCATACGCGAACCTACTTCCACTGTCACTCTCTAACGGCTTAAACACGGCCTCCTGCCTTCAACAACCTTGGCGACCCTAGGTGTTTTCACAAACCTCTGGCGAACCAAAGAGAGACAGATACTACCTCAACAGACAATATAAAGCTCAGAGTTTCAAGTACTCAAAGATGCGGAAAAAACTTCTTCTCTTTATTGATATCAAAATTTCATTACATGAATTTTCTGGACTCAAATTTCTTTCCAGAGATCGACTGTTTCAGCATTTACCAGTGATAGCTTCTCAATAGATGAGATAGCGTTCTGGAGGCTTCCTGGCTGAATGCAAACTCTGTCTAAGAAATATAACACACAGACTCAAACTTAATGATCTGGCCACTTTAGGTTCTCACCAGTGCTGAGCACACTGATGCACAGGCTTCTCAGATCAACTACTAGACTTGAGTCACTTCTTTGTGATGCAAGAAGATCAAGCTTAGAGCTTGCAGATGCAGAGCAGGAAGAGAGAAAACTCTGACTCTAAACACACACAAAGACTCAAACAACCAATTCCGAATGAGTGAGCCTTACCCCTCCTTATATAGGATGAAAGGGGGGACAAGCAGTCAATTCGGATCTATCAAGGACAAAGACGTGGAGAAGGAATCATTGCTTTCGGGTAATGCCGAAGCGACATCTGCACAAAGATTCCTTCATCCGGACACAAACATGTGGGTGCCAGTGGTAGGTACAAAGTGGATGCCTTTTGGTATAGGAGGCCCACGAGGACTGTGTAAAAGGAATATTTACATTGTGAAGCTTTTTACCGGAAAGCTCACGGGAAAACCGGTTACTGTCAGTCCGTGACTAGACACCATTATTCCACTGTGGATATTTTTAGGGAATCCACGAAAACCACTTAATTTATTTCTTCAAGGATTGATATACTAGGATTGAAACCACGAAAACCACTTAATTTATGTTCATCCCAGGCTTTGGTATAAATCCTTCTTACAATCATTGGTTTGCCAAGTATGATTTGGTGTTTAATTTTTGTCATGACTAACCATTCATAATGGCGAGACATGTACCTATGGAGTATATCCTCATCTTCTCTCATTGTAGGCTTCCGAAATTCTTCTACATTATTGTGTGCAGGATGAAAACATTCAATGTTTCTTTCATTACACCAATTACAAAGACTTTGGGTATAAGATTCATAATAAACCGGATCTAATGCAGTCTTATTGACTCCATAGTTTCCCCACTAGTTTTTCAACCAATTACTTTGGCGGTTCATCTGCATTATCCATGTGGGTCCAAATTTGATTTTGGTGTAATGAGTTTCACCTTTGCCATCAACATTTAATATGTTCCACCATAGCTTTTTGTATCTTGCAAAGTCATAAACAGTGTCAGGAAATATCAGAAAAGGATTATTACCTGGCCATAGTGCACTGCTAGTTGTCCAGGTGGGATCTCTTGTCCTATTGATGCAAAAGTATCGATGATATACTCGACTCCTGTCATTTCCTTGTGTCCAGATCATACTGATATCATGAAAGTCATTTGAGAGACTTTCTTCAGCAATATGAGCATCCATCATGCTTCTTGAGTAGACCATATCATGTATCCACTTGTTCCCCTTTGGATACACTTTTCTTTCGGGTACTAAGTGTTGTAAGTCAGTATGTGGCTGCAAATTTGCGTCCAACACCTTGGTACTTCGCAGTTGCCAAGTTGGTTTCCGGTTGTCTCTGTATTCTGACCAACTTTAATTTTCTAATATGGATCTTAACACTTCTTGCTGCTGACTTGGATCCCATTTTGTCACTATCACCATAACTTGGTTTTCTTCTTGTTCTTGTCGCTGAATATATTCCCGGCTTAAGAAATCTAGCAAGTGATTATTTATCCCTTTGATATGTTCAACTTTAAAATCAAAGTTTGCAAAAAGTGCTTGCCATCTTGCAAATTTGGCTTCTCCGGGTTTTTTGATGTCCTTAGTAAGGATTTTTCCTAATGCTGAGGCATCAGTTCTTAGCAAAAATGGCTTATTGACAAGATGTATTGCAAATTTATCAATACAGTTTGAGGCAGCTTTTACCTCTCTTTCAATAACAGAGTAGTTTTTCTCTGTTTTGCTCCAGGTTCCAGAAGCAAATTGTACTACCTGTTCATCCTTGTCTTTCTCATCCTTTTTCTGCTTTAGTACACCTCCCCATCCAATATCACTGGCATCTGTTTCAACAATTTTAAAATAACTTTCATCAGCAACATACAAAATAGACAGTGTTTTTACCTTGACTTTAATTTGTCTAACTGCTTGAGTATGCTCATCTTTCCAAGGTGAAGGATTCTTTCTCAGTCTCTGATTTAACAGAGATCTATCTGCTGCACAATCTTTGTAGAAATTCCGATCATAACTCAAACATCCTAAAAACCTTTGAAGCTGTGTTTTATCGAGGATGACATCAGGGAATTTATCTGCAAATTCCATAGCATGGCTTTGCAGAGCAATCTGTCCAAGAAACTTTATTGAAGTCTTGAAGATTTCAATCTTCTTTTTACTCAGCACCAGACCATTCTGTTTGAGCAACTTGATGAAGATTCTTATATGTTTAAAGTGGTATTGAATATTTTTTGAAAAAATAAGAATGTCATCTATGTAAACCAGCAACCAATCAGCATAAGGTTTGAATATGGAATCCATAACCTTTTGAAACTTTGAAGGAGCATGCTTGAGGCCAAACGGCATGACATTCCATTCATAATGTCCAGCAGGAATGCTAAAAGAAGTTTTAAACTTATCTTTCTTAGCAATTGCGACCTGCCAGAAACCAGACTTTAGATCAAACTTTGAAAATATTTTTGCACCAGATATCCTACCAAATAAATCACCTTTATGAGGAATTGGATAAGTATCATCGGCGAGGACAGAATTCAGGGGCTTATAATTTATCACAAGCCTTGGAATTCCCCTGATCTGTTCTGATCTCTTATTTACATAAAATCCATAACAGTTCCATGGACTGCTGGATTCTCTGATCAACTTCCTGTTCAACTGCTGATTTATTTCTTTTTCACAAAGATCCCTGTATTCCTTATTCATAGGAATTGCCTTGGATTTACAGGGCCTGCTTGTATATTCAGTTTTGTAGGGCAATTCTACATAGTGTTGTTTCCTATGCCGAAAGGCATTAGGTTCCTCTAAACAATATTCTGTTTCTATGACTAATTTTAATTCAGAGATTTTTCTCTGAATTTCAGGAGATTTCAATTGCTCTTCTATATGAATTGTTGATTTAAGGTCCTTAAGCTCTGTGAGTTTTGACTCAGCCTTCTTAAGTTCCTGCATAGCCTGTACCATGGTAGAGACCCTTGGATTTGAAACATAGGGCATATCTATTCTTTTGGATTTACCATCTGAAGTAGGTACAATTATAAAATAACCTGCTCTGTTATTTGTCAATCTGATGGAGCCATGGGGTTCTACTGCTGCTAGGAAAACATTTCCTAAAATGCAATCAACAGGAATATCTCCAATTGCAAACTTCAATTTTATGCAGTGAGTATCAAAGCAAACGGCAGCTTTGGGAACTTCATGCTGTAGGGTTTTCTCTCCTAACCCTATTATTTTTCTGGAGGCTGATATCCAGTATTTGGAGGGGATGGTTTTTCTATTAAAAATATTTACATCTGCACCAGAATCTAATAGAGTAGTAAGGGAAGACATTTCTCCTTTGATACAAACATTTATCTAGATGTGATGCTATTGATATTCTATGGCTAGGACACACATCTCTCTGAATCCTACTGTAGGATCCTTTTTTCCCTCAAGAATTTCAACATTTGATTCTGTAAATGGAGAACTGTGTAGTGTATAGTTTGTGCAGTGGCCTGAAACAGGTTGTGCCATTTCCTGTTTCCCTTTTTCTAGTTTAGCAACTTGGGATTTTAAAACAGAAATTCTGATTTAAGCATATGAATTTCTCTACTCATCTCCCCCAAAGTGAGTGAGCGAACTTTGTTCTGCTGCTGATCCCACTGGTAGGCCTTAGTATTTCTTTCATAAGAAGCTTCAAGAAAGAGAGGCTTCTTGCTGGCACTTTTACTGGATGAAGATGAAATTTGAAATCAATGAATCAATGATGATAAATGTTATATATCAATGATGATAAATGCATATTGAATTTTGAAATCAATGAATCAATGATGGTAAATGTTTAATGAATTATGATATATATCAATGATGATAAATGTTAGATATTGAAATTTAAAATCAATGATGATAAATGTTATATATTGAATTTTGAAAGCTTGAAACCTTCAGATTGATGATTCGCGAGACTCAAGAGCCAATATGTTGTATGCTTCCTACTTGTGGGCGTGGTTGATGAAGATTATAACTTCTAGATGATTGATGTTATATGATTCAATCTATGTTTTTATGTTTTTTATGTCTAATTCATCATTCTACTTGCTTTTGTTGACATATATGCATCAAAATATATATATATATATATATATATATATATATAAACGCTCCCCGAAACGCTCCAGACCAGGAGCTTTTGAAAATGGCGCTCTCGCTCCCGCTCTCGCTCCCAAGTAACCTTGGGCTTGCCAACTGACCTCATACTTGTACCTGTGCCTGTAGAAGGTGAAGTACCATGCGAGTTGTCCATCAGTGGACTACCCTGTGAACTGCTCTGCAGACTGCCCTGCATGCTGCCCTAAGATCCCCTCACCTGACTCTGAGAGCCACTGCTCAGTGATGTACCTGAAACTGCAATAGATGTACCTCCTGATCCCTGACCTCTTGCACCCGGTGCACTAGATCCTTGTGACTGACTCAGCTGCTGCTGAGTGTCTGGTGACTCTATATAATGTAACTCCCGTAACCTCCTGAAAGCTCACTCCTCCTTGAACTTTACATCCCTCCTGAAAACTACTTTCCTCTTTGCAGGAATGTAAATCCGGTAAAGCTTTCGAGGTCTCGCTATAACCCACAAAGATGCCCTTGTCTGCAGTAGGTTCTAGCTTGGTCTTGCTCTCCTTGGGGGCATAGGAATATGTAAGGCACCCAAAGATACGAAAGTGCCCAACATCAAACTTCTTCCCTGAGAAAGCCTCCTCAGGAGTCACATTCCCCAAGGCACGATGTGGACTCCTGTTCTGCAAGTAAACAACAGTGTTGAAGGCCTATGCCCACAAAAATAAAGGTAACCCCTGATCGTGAAGCATGGCTTTGGCAGCCCCTATAATGGATCTGTTCTTTCTCTCCGACACCCCATTCTGCTGGGGGTTGTAAGGAACAGTGAACTCCCTCTTAATGTCTGCCTCGACACAAAAATCCACAAACTCACCAAGAGTATACTCACCTCCATTGTCCGACCTGAGTACCTTGATCTTCCTGCTTGTGTGGGTCTCCACCAGAGCTTTGAACTCTTGAAACCTCTTGAAGACCTCACTCTTGGTCTTCAAGATATAAATCCAGGTCTTCCTGGAGTGGTCATCAATGAATAAGACATAATACTCAAAGCCATTCAAGGATACATGATACATCCGACCACTCACATCAGAATGAATCAAGTCAAGGATCTCTGTCATCTTGCTGTCACTGCTGGGAAAAGGAGATTTTGCAAACTTTTCCATAGCACATCCTCTACATACATCAAGGTGATCAAAACTGAAATCTGGCACACCAATGGTGATCTCCCGCAATGCCCTTAAGGCCCCATGATACACGTGCCCCATCCTGCGATGCCAAATCTCACACAACTTTGAATTGCTAGATCTGATGTCGGTCCTGTCTCTGGTACTGCTACTCAATGCCATCAGGAGCTGGAATGAGAACTTGTACGCCTTAGCATGACACACTCCAATCACTCTAGTTGAAGCAACTGGAGTTCCCCTAGGATATATGAGCACTTGTCCACTCCTGAACAACACCTCATACCCTCTATCCTCAAGTGCTGAAACAGATATCAAGTTCTTCTTTATTCTAGGCACATATATAACATCTGACACTTTCATGGGAGGTTTGGGTTCCCTATCAAATGTTAATGTTTCAACACTGACTACTCTAACAATGCTGTCATCACCAAGTACTACCTCCATATCAATATCACTCTCTGATAGCTCTGAGAAGCACTCCCTGACTCTTGTCATATGGCGAGAAGCGCCACTGTCAATATACCAAACGCTGGAAGATGCTCTGCTAGTAGAGGAGAGTGCACACTCCCTCTGAACTTGTATGGCAGGTGATACTGCACTGGAGGCCTCACAAGCTATGAATACAAACTCTCGATCAAAGCTCTCTAAGAAGCCCTCTATCTCTGCAGAAGCTGCCATGGTTTTCTCTTTCCCTTTCTTGTTTTTCTTCTCTGGACACACAACAACATAATGTCCCATCTTTTGACAATTCCAACATTTGACTTTGGAATGGTCCTTCTCTTTGTTCTGCTGTTTGCCTTTACCTTTTCCTTTGCCTCCACTGGTGGAAGCTCCCTTCTTTGATTTGCGCGTCTTGCCTCTTGCCAACAATGCCACATTGTAATCCTCCTCCCCCTGTTTGGCTGGCCCTAGATGGTTCTTCCTGATCTCATTCTGAATGCAATCATCCCACAACCTTTCCCATCTGGGAAGGTTCTCACGTGCAACAATACCATCTACAAAACACTCCCAAGACTTGGGAAGTCCATGCAAAGCTATCCTCACCAACTAAGTGGGTGCAATGGTCTCTCCTACGGCTGCCAACTCATCTCTCACCGAAGTGATCTTGGTGAGGTATGCTGTAGCACTGTCAGTCTTAGCCATTCTGGAGTGTAAAAACTCTGGTAACCTTGATAAATATATATTATTAATGATGAAGATGAAAGATAAGAGATGATTACAATGAGGGATCACCTAGGCTTTAAATATAGCCTCAAGGTGTCCCTTGGCGAAGAGGCATGATCTTTGATCATGCCCTTCCACATTAATAACCTAAGATAACTAAATCTAATTAACAATTAATAAAATATACATAACATTGCCCCTCTCTTAAAGATGCTTTGTCCTCAAAGCATACATAATGATGGACAATGTTGACGAATGTCTGGTTTTCTCAAGCGATTGGCTCTTGCTTCCCACATTTTAAAAAGATCGTGGAGCATCTTCTCGAGTTCAATCTTTTGGTGATGTGGATAGTGACAAGATCGGATATTGACAGGGTCAGATCCTATTCCTGGTACTGCTGGTGATTCTTCTTTGTTCCTTTTTAGATTTAGAGGTAAGTTACCAACAATTATTGTCTGATGTAACTTCTCCTCATCATCAAATGCTTCCTTCCTAACCACTGTATCTGCTTCATCACCGAAGGCCTTAACAACTTCTGGCGCTATATCAGTGGCTTAGGATGTGTTTGTCGTTTCACATGTTTCGTAAAATTCTAGGGATGGAACATTTTGTTGTTTATAAACATCTGTATCTTCATGGTGACGTGGGGAATCGGATTTTTCCTGATGCTCTTCGGAGTTCCCTGAATCTGCGGAATTGTTTTGTTGATTTTGTTCCCTGTTAGGAGATATTGGGGATTGTGTCTGACTTAACTTATCTATCTTATCATTTAGCTTACTGAAGAGTTCTGTCAATTTGTTCATTGCTTCGCTATGCTCTGTCATCTTGTTCATTGCTTCGTTAAGCTTTTCTGTGGCCTCATGATGATTTAGCCACATTTGTCTTTCTATTCGATTTGTTGTATCATGAACCTTTTTGATGTCGTTGGAATGCCCTGCAACTATACCTTCCAGATCGACTAATCGTTTTCCGAATTCTTCGGAATTGTTATTGATCTGTTTCTCGAGATCTACCAATTTCTTCTGGAATTCAGCCATCGACATCGAAGAAGACATTGAACGTGTATGAGGTGGAGAGTATTTTTCTGCCAGTTTCTCCTCTTTTTTCTTTAAAATTAATTAATTAATTAAATTTTTTTTTTAAACTATATAATTATTATATATATATAATTTTTAATTAAAAATTATATAATATATATAATTTAATTATATAATTATTATATATATATAATTGTTAAATGAAAATTATATAATATATAAATGAATTATATAATTATAATATATATATATATATATATATAATTATCAATTTGAACTATATATTATATATTTTATATAGTTAAAAAATTCGTTTTTGAAAATGTGCCGTTCCGCTGGAACAAATCGAATTTTTTTTTAAATTACAACGATGGTCAGAGGAATTAAATCGTGGATCACACACTGTTTCACGATTTTTGTTTTAAAAACAATTCGTTCACCATAAAAAAAACCCGATTAGTTTCCAGACGTCGCTGTTTGACCGGCTTAGCAAACGGACACACTGTTTGACCGGCTCAACTGACACACTGGTTCACGAATTAAAAAAACGTGATTTTTGTTTTTGCTGACCGAAAAATGTGTTTATGTGCTGACAGGGAAGATGGCGGACGGTTTTTTTTTTCAGAAGACAGGTGGAACAGTCCAAACCACAGAATTTAAAACCCCCCACTCGTGAAGGACGGCGGTGCAGTGACGGCGGTCATACAGCTGCACTCTATGTTCAGACTCGGGGAGATTTTATCGTCGTTGGGAT
Source organism: Pinus albicaulis (assembly GCA_034641835.2). Lineage (NCBI taxonomy): Eukaryota > Viridiplantae > Streptophyta > Pinopsida > Pinales > Pinaceae > Pinus > Pinus albicaulis. Next base: position 118,581 of record JAXQQM020082761.1, on the reverse strand, counting down.
TTGATAAAATCTATTTCTTTGTTGTTATACAGGCCTGAAGAACGAGCTATTAAAGAGAGGGCTCGCGATTTCAATCCAATTGGATGACCTCTGTTGCAATTCTGGATGATGATATATACCGTTGGTTCGTTTTTTTTTTGTTTTTTATTTCAGCACGGTGGTAATGGTTGCGTCGTTGACGTCGGAGGGCTCAGCAGCTGTGTTCGACGAGCAGGTAATGGAACAAACGAAGTTCAACCGTTACACTCGTTTTAAAAACTCGATTGCTTAAAAAAAACCTGTCACCAAAAAATGTCACGCCGGTTCAAACCACTGTGCAAGGGGGGCCCAGCGGCAGCGAAACGAAACGCGGATGATGGGTTACACGGAAGACCGCAAATGGTGACAGTTCAAAAATCAAATTAAATGGTGACAGTTCAACACGATTCAGAGGTAAGTGTCAGACGGATAGTGACAGTTCAGAGGTGATGGATAGTGTGGTCAACAACGACAAGAGGATAGCGTCAGATGGTATGACAGTGTGTCGAGTATGTTACGGAAGATTCTTGCGAATGGATGGAGAACAAAGGCAGCGTATGGCAGAGATGCCGGGGAACAGGTGTGGATAGGAAAATTCGACCATGGGGAATGCAGAAGCACCAGTGATGGAATGAACAACGACTGGCTGATGTGGACAGAACCTGTGAATATTGTTTGGACCACAAATCTCGCACTTTTTCAGATTGCTGGCATCTTCAATTGCAGAATTTAAAATTCTGAAATGGCTGCTGAACAGTTCGGAAGTAATTCTGCACTTTTTTAAAAAAATCTGCAATTCTGGAATTCTGTAATTCCTGGGTGATCACACAGATCCCGAAGAACGATGGCTCTGATACCAATGGAGTGTAAAAACTCTTGTAACCTTGATAAATATATATTATTAATGATGAAGATGAAAGATAAGAGATGATTACAATGAGGGATCGCCTAGGCTTTAAATATAGCCTCAAGGTGTCCCTTGGCGAAGAGGCATGATCTTTGATCATGCCCTTCCACATTAATAACCTAAGATAACTAAATCTAATTAACAATTAATAAAATATACATAACACATTCTTATGGCTTTCAGTTTCTCCTTTAGGATCATCTTACAGTTTCCATTTGAGCTCTGGTAAAGACCGGTCAAGGCAGTCCACATTTCATGTGCATAAGTCTTTCCTCTCACATGAGGAATGACATGATCTTTGACTCCATCCAAAATCAGTCTTTTGGCCTTAACATTCTTTTTATTGAACTCTGCTAACTGTACTGGATCAACAGGAACTGCTACTGGGTGCTGGGTGGTATGTACCATAATGCCCCAGACCTCTGCTTCCTCAAAGATACTTTGGATTCTTTCCCTCCATGCATTATAGTTATTCTGCCCATCTAACTTGTTTTCAACCCTCAATCCCAAAGACATGATTCACTGTCCTATAAAACTGAAATTTCAAATCTGGGTAAAGGTTTTCTGTTTTATGTGTAAAATTTAGACTCCTATAATTTGACCACCAAGGAAGACCAAGTTTGACTGACCTTGACTGAGCTGAAGAAGAGAAGTTTGACTACTGTGTTGACTGTTGACTATTGGCTGGTTATGGCAAGTTCACTGTTGTTGACTTTTCAGAATTGCTATCCTTCATCAAGTTGATCAGATTTACATTGGTTTGGGTAATTTGCAAAAGTCAAGTCATATTGACTTTGACTTTCATGATTGTACTTTATTGGACATTCTCTCTTTGCCGAACATTTGATATTTGATAATAAGAAGGGTTGACTAAAGGGTTTTCCCCATCTTGGGGTTTTTCCCTGGATGTAGCCAAATATTGGTGTTCTCTTGTCTTGACTTGTCTTCTGCATTTATTGTTTATGTTCTATCTACAGTTACTATCAATGTGAAAAAATGATTTATGTGTTGCTATTGGAAATTAAAGTGGAATTAACATTGGGCTAATAAAAGGACATTGAAGTAATTGTTGCAAGTATAGAACATACCATTGTTATCTAAAATTAACATGGTATCAGAGCTCAGTTGAGGACAAACCCAAGCAAGAGAAAAAGCAATCACCAAGATATTTGTTGACAAGGATTAATCTCCATGGCTACTACTTCATATTTCAAGACTAAGGATAAGCTCAATGACAAGTCAGATTATCATGCCTGGAAGATGACCCTTGATTTGAACTTGGAGGAGCTTGAAGTATTGGACTATGTACAAGCGAAAGTGGTGGAACCACCTTCAAATGTACCTGCTGTTGCTAGAACCAAGTATAGAAAAGGTGAGTTCAAAGCTAAGAAAATTTTGATTGACTCCACTCAAAAGCATTTGGTTGCCTATATTTCTAATTTGGGAACTTCTAAAGAGATGTATGATAAGTTGGTTAGATGTTCAAATTAAACAATGCAAATCCAATCCTCTTTCTCAAGAGCAAGTTGAAGGATATCGAGATTGATAAAGGGGAGTCTATCCAATCCTATTTTATGAGAGTAACTCAAGTCAAGAATGACCACCTATCTATTGGAGAAGTTACTACTGACAAGGAACTTTCTCTCATTGCTCTTGGAGGTATTTCAAGACCATGGGGTACCTTTGTCACCACCATTGTCAATAATGACATGATACCTGGTTTTGATGAGCTTTTGGCTAGATGCACTCAAGAGGAAACAAGGATGATGGAGAGAGATAAGTCCTACAATGGAAATGAACCTACTGCTTTCCCTGCAAATGCTAAAAGAAGGAATGATGCTGGTCCATCTAATTCAAGGAGACAGGGTCAAGGATCTAAGAAGGGATTCGAAGGAAGAGGCAAAGGAAGATGCTACAATTGCAACATGTTCGACCAAGAAAAATAGAGTGTCCTCACAAGAAAAATCCTCCAAGGGATGACAACAACAACAACAATTACAAAGACAATTACGATCAAAGAAACAATAGGAATAACAATAAAGGAAAGAGGAATGCTCCCGCTGTCCGAGAAGGAAATAATTGACCTCCCAAGAGGACAAGAAATGCCAGGTATGATGAAAATAATGTTGTAGAAAAACAAGATGAGTTCTATCTTATTTTTGCTTTATCTACTGCCTCTGCTCCGGGTACTTTGGATCATTGGTTAATTGATCGTGGAGCCTCAAGGCATTTCACTGGATATAGGGAGGCCCTCTCAAATTTAGTTGAGAGGAAAACTATTCTAAAGATTATACTTGGAGATAATGTCATATACCTCGTAAAAGGGATAGGAATTGTCACTCTTCACTTGAACTATGGTCAAACCATACATCTTCAGGAAGTCTTGTATGTGCCTGATTTGAAGAAGAATTTAGTGTCTATTTCTGCGATGGAAGACAAAGGATTCAAGGTAGCTTTCATTGATGAAAATGTACGTTTATGGAATAGAAACTTCAAAGATGCTTTTTTCTCTTGGATTTATGGTTGATGGTCTTTATCAAGTTGGTGGAAGCCCTTTGGGAGCATTGGCAAGTGATACTTCTATTCAATGTGAGCTATGGCACTAGAGATTTGCCCACTTACATTACAAAGCATTACCTGGGCTGGGGTAAGGAAGATGGTTACAGGGATGCCCAAGTTTCATATGAACCATGGAGTCTGTCAAGGTTGTGCAATTGGGAAACATACAAAGGGACCATTCCCTTCTAGTGAAAGCAAGACAACTGATATTCTTCAATTGATCCATTTTGACCTGTCTGGTGCCTTGCCCGTAACTTCATTAGGAGGATACACATGCTATTCAATTTTTGTGGATGACTTTTCACACAAAACATGGATTTATTTCTTGAAGAAGAAGGATGAAGTGTTCAAGTGGTTTCGTTCTTTCAAAGCGTTGGTGGAGAATCAAATAGGAAAGAAGATCAAGACGTTGAGGACTGACAATAGAATTGAATATGAATCCAATGAATTCAATGACTTTTGCAGAGAGGTTGGCATTAGGAGGGATAGAACTGTTTCATATACTCCAGAGCAAAATGGTGTTGCTGAGAGAGAATCGAATTATTATGGAAGCCATCCGTGCCATGGCCTATGATCAAGGTCTACCGAAATTCTTGTGGGGAGAAGCTGCTAACATTGCTGAATATGTTCAAAATAGGAGCCCTCATCAAGCATTGGATTTCAAAACACCCGAAGAAGTTTTCAGTGGTAAGAAACTTGATGTTTCTCATTTTAGAATCTTTGGCTGTCGTGTGTATTTTCATGTCCTTAAAGAGAAAAGGAATAAGTTGGAAGCTTCTGGGAAGAAAGGTGTATTTGTTGGATAAATTGAAAATTCAAAGACATATAGAATTTATGTACTTGGTCAAAGAGATGTAGAAGTAGGTAGAGATGTTACCTTTGATGAAGACACTTCCGTCGGAAAGCCAAAGATCTCCCCATTTCAAGACAAGATGATGATGTTGTTGAAAAACAAGAAGAGCCTCTAATGGATGGGCCTATGCCAGATGTTGATGGCCCGATGGATCCTCTTGATCCACCTCCTTGTGATCCCTCTACCTCAAGGAAATGACCACTATGGCTCAAGGATACACTTGAAGATGATGAAAAACATGCCGCTCCAAGAGGAACATTTCGGGAAAGTAAGAAGCCCAACAAGTATCAAGGGTTCTTGGCTGCCATGAGTACTATCATTCAAACTGAACCTTGCACTTTTGAAGAAGCTGTGAAGCATCAAGTATGGAAAGATGTTATATTTGAGGAATATGAATCGATCATGAAAAATGATGTTTGGTAAGTGGTGCCTTGACCCAAGGACAAGTCCGCGATCACTTCAAAATGGATTTACAAAATTAAACATGGAGCTGATGGAATGTTGAAAAATATAAGGCAAGGTTCATGGCTCGTGGTTTCTCTCAAAAGGAAGGAGTGGACTATGTTGAAATATTTGCACTAATCGCTCGATATACCACTATCTGCTCCATAATTGCTCTTGCTGCCAATCAAGGATGGAGTCTACATCAAATGGACATCAAGACTGCTTTCTTGCATGGCTCACTTAAGGAGGAAGTCTACTTGGAACAACCTCAAGGGTTTGAAGTAGAAGATCGAAGGACACATTCATGTAGGTTGAAGAAATCCGTCTATGGGTTGAAGCAAGCCCCTAGGGCTTGGTATGAGAGGATTGATATCTATCTTATGAAGTTGGGATTTACAAGGAGCTATGCTAACCCAAACCTATACTTCAAGGTTGAAAAGGACATGCCACTTATTTTGGTCTTGTATGTCGATGACCTATTTCTAACTGGTGCAGACACTCATTATCAATGCAAGAGGGAGTTGACTTCCGAATTCAAGATGAATGACCTAGGACTGATGCATTACTTCCTAGGCTTGGAGGTTTGACAACAACCAAGCGAGATTTTCCTTTCTTAAGGGCAATATGTGAAGCTATTAGAAAGATGTGGTATGGTGGAATGCAAGACTATGTCTACTCCAGTGGAACTAAATTTCAAGAAGCTATGCGGAAGTACTGTTGGACCCTATTTGAAAAATCCTTTTGAATATAGACAACTTGTGGGGGCCTTGATGTTCTTGGTGAACTCCCGACTAGACATATGCTTCGCTGTAAATACTTTGAGTCAATTTATGGTCGAGTCTCATCACATATATTGGGTTGCTGCAAAGAATCTCTTAAGATATCTTCGTGGCACTATCAACTATGGTCTGAGGTACATTGCTGGGAATCTGAGACTACATGGATATTCTAATGCTGACTGGGCTGGCAGTGTGGTGCATAGAAAAAGCATGTCTGGATGTTGCTTCTCCTTGGGATTTGCTTCAATTTCTTGGATGAGCAGGAAACAAAAATTGATTGCTCTAAGCACTGTTGAGGCCAAATATATTGCAGCTAGTATGACTTATTGTGAAGCTATTTGGTTGAGGAAGCTCTTCAGTGAGCTATTTGAGCATGTGTTGGATACCACTGTCGTTTATTGCGATAACCAAAGTTTGATTCACTTTTCAGAGAATCCCGTGTTCCACGACTGCTCCAAGCATATTTATATCAGGTGTCACTTTATCCGGGATATGGTACAATGGGGAGCAATAAGGCTCCAACACATCAGGACTGATGAATAGGTTGCTGACATCCTTATGAAGCCCTTGCAGAAGGCCAAGTTCTTAGCCTTTCGAGAGACACTTAGAGTTTGAGTTGAACATTGAGCTCTGGGAGCTCCTAGGGGGCTTGGGGTACTTCTTGGAGCTATATGAATAGAGGATGAGTGGTTCACCTTCCCTTGTGGAATATATACCCCAACTAATTGAGCATAGGGTGAGTGGTTCACCTTCCCCTATGGTTGATGACATGCATAAGATGAGTGGTTCACCTTCTCCTATGACATATGAGCAAGATGAGTGGTTCACCTTCTCTTGCGGATGCCCCAACATACATCCTACCCTTGCAGTCTGGGACTCTTGGGTAGTACCTCTCATTTGGCCAATGAGTTGGGAAAAGTGATTAGGGACCATAGCACTACAGATGGACACATCGTGTACTGTCGTACTCCCTATGTCTAGGATGCATGATGTTCAACAACTTGATCGCTCAGGATCAAGTCTGATTGGGGTTCTACCCTTGGTTTTGTGGACTGACTTTCGTCAGTGGAGAGTGGTAATGTCTTGTGACTCACTCTCGATCGATCCTTCTTATCATCTATATCAATCTTCAGCGAAGACGAGACGAAATGCAGAGATAGTACATGATGATCAAGATGGCATGATGATGAATGGATACTGATAGGTGGAATTCTCCCTAGTTGAGAGGGAGTGTTAAATTGTGCAACTAAGGCCAAATTCCACTTTGGGCAGTTCATTGGCCTTAGATGATTGTTGGAAAATATTCCTCTTTTCGAGAGGACCAAAATCGACTCTGGAAGCATTGAATTTGCACATGGAAAAATATGTTTTTGATGTCAAGCTCACAAGAGCACATTTGGTCAAGGTCAGCTTGGGGTCAATTAGACAAATTGATCCCCCTCCAATGCATATAAATAAAGGAGACCTTCATCCTCATTGGGCACATTCACTCACACAACATTCTCTCTCCTCATCTGATTGGTTCATACATCTGAGGCAGCTACTCATCCACAGGTGTGAAGTTTCTTGGGCTGATCTGATCTGCATTGACTTTTTGTTGTGAGGAGACTTTGACCAATGTTGACTTCTGGACTTTAGAGGGACTGTTTGACTGCGTTTTGACCAGGAGAAGAACTGTCCTAGCAGGCCGCATTCTCTGGCACAAAAACCGAGGCAAGATGAGTTGTTTGACGAGGGACGAGGGTTGGCTGCAGAGTTGCAGGATTGTTTTGACCGCAGGTTGACTTCATCATTTGACTGGGTTTGACCACCATTTTGTTGACTGTTTTTGCTGCTGTTTGACAACCAAGGAAGGCCAATTTTGACTGACTTTGACCGAGCTCAAGAAGAGAAGTTTGACTGCTGCGTTGACCATTGACTGCTGACTGGTAAGGGCAAGTTAACTGCTGTTGACTTTTCAGAATTGCAGTCCATTAAGTTGATCATATTTACGTTGGTTTGGGTAATTTGCAAAAGTCATGTCACATTGACTTTGATTTTCATCATTGTACTTTATTGGACATTCTCCCTCTGCTGAATATTTGATATTTGATAATAAGAAAGATTGATTAAAGGGTTTTCCCCATCTTAGTGCTTTTCCCTAGCTTTAGCCAAATATTGGTGTTCTCTTGTCTTGACTAGTCTTCTGCATTTATTGTTTATGTTCTATCTACAGTTACTGTCAATGTGAATAAATGATTTATGTGATTGCTACTGGAAATTAAAGTGGAATTAACATTGGGCTAATAAAAGGACATTGAAGGAATCGTTGCAAGCATAGAACATACCATTGTTATCTAAAATTAACAGTCATGCAGACTCTAATACAGTTAAATGTGCTGTAATATTCTTATTACGGAAGTGGGAATGCCTCCCCCCTCACTCACAAAAATGAGGTGTGTATAGAGTTCAAATGAAAACTTGAATGGTGGGCCACATATATGATATCTTAGCACATGTAGTCACTTAAGCACCATATGTTTTCCTACTATTGTGTCATGCAAACTCAAATATGTGACCTGCAATTATCTGTGCTGAAATATCTTCAAAATGTAGAAAGTACCTATTCATTTTTTTCCTTGAAATCTTGTCCTTTTAAGAATTGAAATTGACTTGTGAATACAGGGAAAGCAGAAGATGGAGAGCAGCAAGAGCAGCTACTATGCAAGATGTACATCTTCCTATGCGAAGCTTTGAATTGAAAAATAGGTTGGTCTACTTGTTTGTTGTTTGGTAGGTTTGAGAAAATTGATCAACTGTAAATGATTGGTGCTATTACGTGTTTCTGTTTCTCTTATAAAGGATTCATATCAATAACACTGCATGTGATTACATCCAGTAACTTGGAAGTTGAACTTATGATATCTATCTCAGTCTGCACGTAAATTCATAAGATTACTATTATGTCAATGAGTTCTAGAAATATTTATCAATTCCCCCAACCCACTCTCCACCTCCCCTCCTTAAGGATGCCAGTGTACAAATCTTGTCAATCATGCTGGAAATATTTATCTTATGGATGAGACCACAAGAGTGATTACAGGAGAGAAGATCCTAATGAGAGGGGTAGGGGTTTATAGTGGTCTTTTTTAAACATTTAATGCGCTTTATCATGTCAAATGATGGAAAATGTTTTCGCATTTAAATTTAAAAGGTGGTTTGTAATTACAAAAGAATAACAACCAAGGAAAGCCTTTATTGAGGAATATAGTGGTCCTTTGCAGTGTTGCAAACATTGTGAACAAATCGCAATAACATCGCGAAGTCACAAGGTGCTGATTTTATCAGCCGAAAAATCGCCGATTTTTAAGTCCAAAAAATGCGGGAAAAATTGTGATAAAATTGGGATAATACTGGGATAAAATCATGATAAAATCGTAAAAATCATAATAAAATCATGAGTCGATCCAGAAAATTGTCATATGTCACTTTTTTTAATTTTTATTTTTTTTTTAAATTTTGCTAATGTTTGCCGATTTTCACCTATATTACCCCGATTTTTACGATTTTTTTCATTTTCCAGACCCTCGCTGATTTTACTGATGCCGATTTCAGCAATATTGGTACATTGTCAGTTTCAGGTTTCCAACATTTCTAGTTATATTGGCGGTTACTTTTTTTATGACTAATCATCATCTTCCATCAAAACAGTTCTTTAGATACTATATGCTGTCCATTCCTCTCCAGATTCAGTATGCAAAAAGAAGTGAATCAATACATAATTATTTATCACAGAGTTGTAAGTGCCTTTATATGCATAGATAAGATAGGCTAAGATCATTTTATTAATGTTAACTTCTGAATTCGGTAGCCTGGCAATTTATTTCCTAGAGGATTTTTCACAGATCTACTGAATAAAAGAATGACTAGGATCTTAACAAAACTAAACAGAAGCAAATAATATCTCAATGACACATTACACTAAAATTTTCTGCGTAGTCAAATCAGTTCTTTATTAAATCTTTGGAACCTACAAGGGTTCCCTTACTGGGATAATGACCCTGTGCGGAAATTACAAACAACAAGAACTTGGATCTGACCTTAGCTGATCAAACCCTGCTTGGCTGATTTGGATCTCCCATGCTGCCCCGTGCAACTTCCTTGAACCCAGCACACTTCGATGGAAGTCCCCCATCCACACACTGTGATGTCCTTTCCTCAATGTGTGCTCACTCAATTTTTCTTTTTCCTTAGCCTAGAGTTCCTTTTATAAGTTTGAGTTATGACTGAATCCACAACCCTAATCTCCGAAGTGATTGATGGTTGAGATTAGATCTCACCTCACTTAAGATGAACAGTTGAGATTCATCTAATTCACTTATGCAAAAACCTTTGCATTTTATTAGATTAATTCACTTTTGTCTCGTAAAAGAAATTACTTTAATTACTGAAATAATTGCTAAGGTTAAGTGTATTATGAAAATTCCGCACATCTACACAACTAGGCTTGTAGAGAAGTACCTGCCCAAGCTACAAACATCAATAATTAATGTCCAACAAATGACCACCACAAAAGTAGGTCAAATAGTACACCAGTGCACGTACAAAAGCATCTTCTAGGTCTACGCTGAAAACAGAAATTAAGATCTATGAACAAGCTAGAAACTAAGCATAATAAATATTATGTTAATGTTCCTTCTTTGTGTTTATGTCACAATTACAAGCATATATCCATTTACTTAGAACTTGAGGATGAACAACAGAATGCGGTTTCCTGAAATAAGTGCAACTACTATTTTACTTTTGTCCCTAATCTGGACCTTTTAGCGTTTTAGTTCTTTGAATTTGTTCCTTAGTTGTGTTCTATGAGAATGTTAATGACGTGAAAAGTTCCAATATTAGAGACCAAAATAAATGCCACAATTTAGTAGCTGTACTTATTTAAGGAAACCTCATTTTGTTTTTCAGCTTCGAGTGGGCAGGCATATGTTTATGATTGTGAGGAAAGAGACGGGATGGATTTCAGAAATCACGCCATTAAAATAATTGATTGTTTATGCATATAGGTTTAGTCAACTAGCTGCTTATCACTCGGTAATAAATAATTGTTTAGAAAACAAATTATAAAATCTGTGCTACCCATAATGCCTTGACCCATCTGCTATAGAGATTTTTTTTTTGTTTCTTAGGGATGTGGAGAGTCAGTATGGAATCTGTGCTACACATAATGCCTTACCCATCTACTATAGAGATTTTTCTTTGTTTCTTAGTGATGTGGAGAGTCTGTATATACAATATACAGGCTATTTAACATGACATGCTTTGGCACCCTTTTGGGCAAATGCCTATTTGTTTCTTGTTAGATTATTCCTAATTTGAATTGCACTGCAACAATAAAACAAGCTAATACCTCATGTACACTTTGTTATCTTCTCTTGTGATTCGCTGTGGATGAGTTTTGGAGATTAACCCTACTATGGTTGATTCAACGTTCTTTTTTCTTTTGCTTTTACAGAACTCAAGTCAATGAAATAAAAAAACTCAAGTTGATTACAGCAATTAAGACACCATATTTACCAGACGGACGTTTTGATCTGGAAGCTTATGATTCTCTGCTAAATATGCAAATAGTAAATGGTGTGGAGGGTGTTATTGTTGGAGGAACAACTGGGGAAGGGCAGCTAATGAGTTGGGATGAACATATTATGCTAATTGGACACACTGTCAATTGTTTTGGTGATGCAATCAAAGTCATTGGAAATACCGGAAGCAATTCAACAAGAGAGGCAATACATGCAACAGAACAAGGCTTTGCTGTTGGAATGCATGCTGCTCTTCACATTAATCCTTACTATGGAAAGACATCACATGAAGGATTGGTGTTGCATTTTAGAAGTGTGCTATCAATGGGTCCAACCATTATATATAATGTCCCTGGCAGGACTGGACAAGACATTCCTCCATTGGTAATAAAGAAACTTGCAGAAAATCAAAATTTTGCAGGTGTCAAAGAATGCGTAGGAAATGACCGTATTAATGAGTACACAGATAATGGTATGGCTGTCTGGAGTGGAAATGATGATCAGTGTCATGATGCAAGATGGAACTATGGAGCTAGAGGTGTCATCTCTGTTACAAGTAACTTGGTTCCAGGTTTGATGCACAATCTTATGTTCAATGGGAAGGATGAAGCTCTGAACAAAATGTTATTACCTTTGATGGACTGGCTCTTTTGTGAGCCTAATCCGATTGCTCTTAATACAGCTTTGGCACAACTTGGTGTAATAAGGCCTATATTTAGGTTACCCTATGCCCCTCTTCCTATTGAGAAAAGGACACAGTTTTGCAATATTGTTCAAGATATTGGCCGTGGAAATTTCATTGGAAATAGAGATGTTCAAGTTCTGGAGGATGAGGATTTCATTCTCTTGGGTCGGTATTAGAGGTTGAGTTTTGGGTGAAGCAGCAGTTCAAATACATGATAGTCTCAAAATATTATTTTGCCTTGTGCATGTCATTTTTTATTTTGTTTGAGCTGTGACCGAGGCAATGAAGACTTTGTTTCTGTGCTTAGGGATTTACTTAAAGTTACAGGATAGTCAACAACGGTTATTGGACAAACCTACGTATGAGTTAGTTTATACTGTTATCTGTCAAGGAAGTTGGTACATGAAGAATTCACATACATTTCCGCTGCATGGTCATCAAATTATTGGTCATTTGCAAGTTGATGAATTGTCTCATCTTTCCACCAGCAATTGAAGCGTGAATATCATTCATTGATAATATTATTGCTATGAGCCTTTTTATTATCGGAAAACAGTGAAATCATTCAAGGTCTGTTGAAAGTATAGGGACACTTGTATGATCTTTTGTTATTTTCTATTTTTACGTGTCTATCGCATCTACTTGTTTGATTTTGTATTTCCATTTTGAAATAATGGAACGTTTAATATGACATTAGTAATAATATGCGAATGATTGGTAAACCGAATGACAACATACGATCTATTAGAACATATAAAAGAAGACGTATATGTGGGGATTTCTGAATATGGTTATGTTGTGGTTTCATTTGGAGATATTGGCTATTTCTGGATGGGTATCTGGTTTTGTATTTTTTACCAGTCAGTAATTTTTGCTTTACTGGCACCTGACTATCTCATGGCTCTGCACGTGTTTCCTATTTTGTTCATAAAAATGGAATTGGTATATTTCATTGATTTCCTTTATTGTTTGCCGTAACTTTCTGGAATGATCGATCAGTTGTGGATTTCTAATTGTTATGTTATCACTCTGTTTTCTCATCATTAAGTTAGGACTAATGTTACCAAAGAGATTCTTAAAAGTGTTTTCATTTACTGGTTTGTTTATTGTGGATATTGTTCCTGGAGTCTTGCCAATTTCAGATAAGACTGAATAGGTCCAACGGTATACATGCACTATTCTGCAGGCACCTAAACACAAATCTATCTTATTGGTCCCTTTCAAACAGGTTTTCCTGCTCTTAATTGCTCTACTGTGTAATATTGTTCACACTGAAGCGGAAACTGTATAGAGGCTATCCTACGGCCATTTGGCACAGGCAGCGGTGCTTTGGGTGCTCTCGAATGATCAATCAGTTGTGGATTTCTCATTGTTATGTTATCACTCTGTTTGCTCATCATTAAGTTAGGACTAATGTTACCGAAGGGATCCATTAAAGTGTTTTCATTTACACGTGTCATCACTGGATTGTTTATAGTGGATATTGTTCCCTGGAGTTGTGCCAATTTCGGATAAGACTGAATAGGTCCAACGCCATACATGGATTTCTTATTGTTATGTTATCACTCTGTTTGCTCATCATGAAGTTAGGACTAATGTTACCGAAGGGATCCTTTAAAGTGTTTTCATTTACACGTGTCATCACTGGGTTGTTTATTGTGGATATTGTTCCGTGGAGTCTTGCCAATTTCGGATAAGACTGAATAGGTCCAACGCCATACATGCGCTATTCTGCAGGTGCCCAAACGCAAAGCAATCTTATTGGTCCCTTTCAAACAGGCTTTCCTGCTCTAATGCATTCAATATTATTTTAATTGTTCTACAGTGTAATATTCTTCACTGTGAAGAGGAAACTGTATAGAGGCTATCCTACGGCCATTTGGCACAGTCAGCGGTGCTTTGGGTGATATATATATTTTGTCTAGATTGGTTTCCCATTCTACAGTGTAATACTCTTCACTGTGAAGAGGAAACTGTATAGAGGCTATCCTAAGGCGCCATTTGGCACAGTCAGCGGTGCTTTGGGTGCTATATATATATATTTATTTTGTCTAGATTGGTTTCTCATTTATAAAAGGTGTAAAAGATGCTCATTTATCTCATATATAATATGGAATGTTTCTTATTTATTTATTTAATATTTATTTTCCATTTCTCATTTATATTTAAAATCTGAAAGATGCTTTGATTTGAAATATGTTTTTTTTTAACAAAATCTTTATATTTCAAATAATGTAGTGATATGTACAATTTGCATTTTGCAAAGGGAGAAGGGAGAAATGAAAAAAAATAAAAATGGCTGTCATGGGATGATGAAGCGGCATGAATATTTGTATCTGAAAAAATAAAACTTCAAAAATAATATGGAGTGTTAAACGTACAGAATCCCCACATGACCTAGTGAAATAAAACAAAACTATGGATACAAAGGCTAAGTACAATGAAATCAGAAATATCTTTAACTGCTATTGCAGAGGGTGCATGAGCATAAAATATATAATCAACATCAAATCAAGTGCAAGCCACAAGGATTGCAAAATGTGTCATCCTCTTTGGGCTTGGGCTAATTCTTTGTTTGTAGTAGTTCATCAATGACCAATGACCCTCATCCATCATCATTCTCCTTTAATGGTTTGGCCACCATTAAAATGACCAGTAGGATATATATGATATATGGTACTTTATTATCCAAAAGTGATTAGGAAGTGGCAATTTTTTGACATCACTCAAAAGTTTGATTAACCTATGCAATAAAAAGAATACTAAATCTAGCAGTTTAAACAAATTTTAATTGGAAAAACTAACTTAATTGAGAACTACACTTCTATCTTATTGTATTAACTTCACAATTCATAATACAATATTTAGATAAATGGATTAAAAATGGACTTAATTATTATTATTTTTTTATTGTTTCCTGGTTTTTTTCCCCTTTATTTTCCCCACTTGTTGACCCTTCGCGCTCCCTAGATGGGGTTTGGTGGTAGGTTGGGGGAAGGGGATCACCCTCTTTATATTGGGGTGATATTAAGTCTACCTTCAAAGTTTATAACACATGTCAACAATGGCCAAGTTTCTTTTCTCTTCCATTACATGCTTCCATGATGACAATATATGTCTTTTGATGATGAAAATTTCTGGAAAACTGTGTCGAAACCATACGTTTTACCAACGTTTCAGGTGAACCCTTCACCCATGCAAAAATATGTCTTCTCAACCTGTAATGAGACATTTGAGATGGCACTAACCAACATTTGGAGTGTTCTAGAGTGTTCAGGGAGAACATTGTTGAAATGACATTAAGAAATGGCACCCAAAGGGGGCTTTTGATTTAATTTTGCTTTAATTAAATTGGAAGAGAAATTGTAATTTCATCTCATGACAACTTGTATTAGTTAACTAAGTCAGAAAGACTGAGTTAGCTTAGGAAATTCGACTTGAGGGTTAGAGAGGAGGCATGTAGAGTTATCCCATGATTTAAGGGGGTCCAATTATAGTTATTTGTGAGTTGTAATTAATTAACTCCATTAATTGGGTTTAAATTGGTTTAACTAGTTATATTTGAGAGATGAGCTAATGAGAGGTCCACGGAATTAGATTTGATTTAATTCACATGTAATGATGAATAAATTAACTAATAATTCACTATAAATAGCTATTGCATGTCAGTTCTAAGGAAGACCCAGTTGAGACTGGGGTCAAAGGGATGATAACTATTAGTTGTATAATTAGAAAATTGTACATGTCAGTTATAGAGTCATCAGGACACTTTGAAGGAATTGCACAATCGATTCATGAGAATTTCCTATTTAATAGGGCGACAATTCCTCCAAGAATGCACGAGCAAGGCTAGTCAGATAGAGGCTAAGAATTGGTTAAATATTTGACTGATTTTGCCTAGATCAGAGTGAGACAATTGGCAGAGTGCAGGAGTTTCTCAGTGAGAGAAAAACATTGTATTGTTTCATGGTCTTGACTTTATACAATATACAAATATCGGGGTTTTGAGCAGTGTGCTTTCCCCAGATACATCTTCTGTTGTGTGATTGATTGTTTCTTTCTCTCACTTGTTATGTGATTGTGCGATCATATTTTGTTTCCACAAATTGTAGAAGGATTCAATATTTTGCTTTAGTACGTTACAAGATCAGATTGAATCCCGTTGTTAGATTTTCTACATGGTATCAGAGCGCCAATAATCGCAATAGAAGAGAAGAACAAAGTTTGTTACATGTTCGAATTTGCGGATTTATTCTTCAGTACCTAACAACAAATCAAGATGTCTTTCAATGACTTGAGACTTGAATATGCTCTTGAGGGCAATTCGAATTACATAGCATGGAAGGACAGGATGGATACAGTGCTCGGGGACAACAGATTGAATGCTTTCATAGACAGTGATATTCCTCAGCCCGTAGCAGCATATGCTCAACTTGATGCATGGAAGAAGAATGTAGCAAATGCGAGAAGGATCTTGTTACAGGAGTTCGAGATCATATTGTCTCGAGTCTCCATGGGAAGGCAACTCCATATGCTATGTGGAAGACCTTGACATATTTGTTTTAGAATAACAACGACCATAGGAAGCTGACACTGAAAGACAAGCTCAAAAAGATCAAGATGGAAAAGGGCGACACGATCCAAAAATTCTTGACGAAGTTCACTCAATGTCAAGATGAGCTTGGAAGTGTTGGGATAACTGTTGCCTTGGATGATTTGGTGAGCCTAGCTCTTTTAGGCCTTCCGAAGGGTTGGCATAGTTATCAAGACTCTATGAATGGGAGGGAGAAGCTACCAGACTGAGAGTGGCTATGGTTTGACTTGGTACAAGAAGAGATTCAGCGGAGCACCAAAGATGGATCCTCATCAAATACTGATGATGAGGAGAAGTGTGCCTTAGATGGAAAGGAAAAGAAAGGGAAAGGGAATGCGTCCCATTCCAAATTGGAGTCCGACAAGGCAGGCAAGAAGCAAGACTTATCAAAGGTAAAATGTTTCAACTATTTTGAGCATGGACACTATGCCACAAATTGTCCACAAAAGAAGACGAACAATAAGGCCTTAGGAGGAGCAATAGGGGAATCACTTGCTTCAAAGTTTGAGTTGGCTTTCACTCTCATCGCATGCATGGTGTTACCGGTGATGGGTTTGTTACCGGTGATGGGTTCTGTGTGGTACTTGGATAGTGGAGCTTCGTTCCATATGACCGACAACAAAGAATTCTTCAATAGCTTGGAGGAGAAGGATCTCCAGATGCACATCGAGATGGGTGACAACGGGAGGTATAGCGCTATCGGTGTAGGTACAGTTACCTCTCAGAGGGAGTTAGGTAATCCACTCACATTAAAAGATGTCACGTATGTTCCTGGTTTAAAGAATAATTTGGTTTCTGTTGCTATGTTGGAATATTGTGGCTATGATGTGATCTTTAGTGAAGGAAAGGTGTTCCTTCGTCATAAAGCCACAGGACTGGTGAAAAAGATTGGGGTTCGAGTAAAAAACATCTACAAACTGGATGTAGAAGATTGTGTTGCCTTGAGCTCGAAAGCAAAGAGTGGAGAGCCAAGACATCGTTGAGTTATGACACAAGAGATTGGGCCCTCTACACCACAACACTTTAAAGATCATGTGGTAGATTTCTACAAGACTTCCAAAGGGTGCACTTGCGCAGAGAGATACATGCAAAGGGTGTACATTGGGGAAGTACACCAAAGCCACCTTTCAAGAAAAGGAAAGTCGAGCCAAGGCGATCCTTGTGAGAGTTCACTCAAACACGTGTGGACCGTTCTCGACAACTTCCACAACAAAACACATGTATTATGTGATTTTTGTTGATGATTTTTTCTAGAAAGTGTTGGATTTTCTTCATGCTGAAGAGAGATCAAATGTTCTTCAAGTTTTGTGAGTTCAAGGCACTTGTTGAGAAAGATATAGGGAACAAGGTGAAAGCTCCGAGGAGAGAAAATGGCGGAGAATACATCTCTAACGAATTCAAGAACTTCTATGCCTCGGAAGGAATTCGAAGAGAATTGATAGCACCTCATAACCCACATCAAAATGGGGTTGCAAAAAGAAAGAACATAACTATTGTGGAAGAAACACAAGATATGTTGCATGATTAGGGCATACCGTTGCAGCTGTGGGTGAAAGAATGCAATACAACAATATTTGTACAAAACATAAGTCCTCATCAGATACTTGGGATGAGTACACCAGAGGAGGCTTTTTCAGGTAAGAGACCAGATGTGTCGTATTTTAAAATTTTTGGTTCATCTGTTTATTGCCATGTGACCAAAGATGCCAGGAAGAAGCTAGAGCCAACAACATAGTTGGAGATATTTGTGGGGTACGCTGATACACCTCACAACTATCGGGTGTACTTGTCGGCACACAGGATGACAATGGTTAGAAGAGATGTGAAATTCGATGAAGGGAAAGCCATGTGAACTTCCCTTAAGAGGGAGCTTGAGTTGCATGTAGTTGAGGAGCTGTTGGCTCCAAAGGATGAACCTTAGGATGTGGAGCAACCACAATCAGAGGAACAGAGAGTGGTAGAAACTACTCATCCAAAGCCATCCACCAGAGATGGAAGGAAGTGCACCAAAGAGGCTGAAATATTGTTGCTAGATGCGAGAGAGAATGTGGGAGCACCCTCATCACAACACATGCAGAGAAGGTCCCCATAGCAGTACACTAGATACGTGTCTCTTATGAGCGAAGGTATTGAAATAGAACCATCCTCTTTTTAGGAAGCAGTGCAGCAACCAATGTGGGTTGATGCCATGGTTGAGGAGTATGTCTCCATTATCATGAACAATGCATGGGAAGTTGTCCCAAGGCCAGTGGGGAAGTCAGTTGTAGGATTCATATGGGTCTATAAGGTGGAGCATGCAACATATGGGAGTGTGGAGAAGCACAAGGCCATATTTGTGGCCAAAGGTTTCTCTTAGATGGAGGGGATTGACTATGATGAGACTTTTGCACCAATCACAAAGTACTCATCTATTAGATCCATCCTTGCACTCTCAATGCAGATGGGATGGCAGATACATCATATGGATGTAAAGACAACCTTTCTTAATGGATTTATTTAGGAAGAGGTGTACATTGAGCAACCGGAAGGTTATGAGACCTTAGACAGAGAGTCACATGTGTGCAGACTCTAGAGAGCACTGTATGGGCTGAAGCAAGCACCTCGTGGTTGGTACACCATGATCAACAATTATTTCACCGTGTTGGACTTCACCAAGAGTGTAGCGGATGCGAACCAATATCATATTGTGGTTGATGGTAAGCTTTTGATTATTGTACTTTATGTCGATGATCTAATACAGAGAAGTGACGAGAAACTCATTAAATCTTGCAAAGAGGATCTTGCAAGAGAATTTGAGATGAAGGACATGGGTCTCTTGCTCTATTTGCTAGGATTGGAAATATGACAAAGAGATGGGGAGGTATTTGTATCTCAGGGAAAGTGTGCCAAGGAGATTCCGAGGAAGTTCCATATGGAGGGCAACAAACCCATGGAGACTCCTCTAGCAGGAAATTGGAGGAAGGAGGATGCTACTTCGGGCGAAGTAGTGGATGCTACTGTTTACATGAAGCTTGTGGGTTCACTTATGTATTTGGTGAACACACGACCAGACATATGCTATGCAGTTAACCAACTTATTCAAACTATGGCTAAACCTATCAAGCTCTTTTGGAAGGCAGGGAAGAATGTGTTGAGATACCTCAGAGGCACTACAAAGTCTGGATTATGGTTTAGACAGACAGAGGGAGTGAAGCTTCAAGGTTTCATTGATGCAGATTGGGTAGGGAGTCCATCCGAAAAAAAGAGCACATCAAGGGGCATCTTCAAGATATAATCAACAACTATTTTCCGGTACAACAGGAAACATAGATCAATTGCACTCAGTTCAACAAAGACAGAGTACATGGCGGCTAGTTAGGCAACATTGAGGCCATCTGGATGATGAAGATTCTTGTTGGTTTGTTTGGTCGACAGATGGATCCGATGGTGATACATTGTGATAACCAAAGTTGCATCAAACTCTCGGTTAATCCAGTTTTTCATGACAGGTCCAAGAATATTGATATTTGGTATCACCATTGTTGTGGTGGATTCGACACACGGGTGTACGAAATCACACGAGCTTAGAGAGTGTGGTCTACTCTCTAAACTATTGGTAACAGGCAGAATGTGGGGGGAGCTCAAAAGCATAAAACTTAAATGAAATAATATGCTGAAGTATGCTCTGGTTAAAAAACTAAAACTAAAAACACAAAAGAAGCTATATAGAGAGAGCTCCAAACAATAATAATGCAAACGATGGCTCGATGGCTTCTTCTTATTAAATGCTCAGAATAAAAGGAAATCTTACCCACTTGCCAAAGGGCCCCTAGGAAATGGCTCTAGGTCCCGATGCACGGATGTTTGCCTTCCAAGTTCTGCCTCTGATGCAGTCTAACTCTCTCTCTCTGCTATGGTGGACTAGATGTTGGGTGGCCAACTATCGAGTCCTCTTTAGCTCCAGCTCCGGGTCACACACAATGCTGGTGTTGCTTGGGTAACTTTGGCCAGCATAACCTTGTGATCACCATTTGTTCATCTCTTGGTGGGTTTATATAGGTGAGCTTCAAAAACTCCTTCCCTCCCTTGGTACATGATGGATGGTGACCCAAGGGAGAGGTGTGATTCCATTGTGTGCTCAAATATTCTTTTGTGTGCTCACATAATGTCTAAAGAGGCGCTGGTGGCTGTCCTTAGGCAACTTTCACATAAGGAGTAATTGTCCTTTGCTTGTTGTGGTCCCGGAAAGTGACTTTTTTCAATTTCAAGGAATGTGCGCTTATTGGGAAAATGGGCGCGCAGAAGGCGCTCTTCTCGAAGGAAAAAGCGCGCATTTGAGCATTTACAACTAGTTCAAATCTGATTTTCTCAAAACCTTAGAAATTTTAAATACTTACTGATTCCATAATGTATTCCTGTCTTGTAAATCCTTGGGCTCGACATTAATTGATGTCATTTTCTGTTGTACGATTTTCCAGTGTTAACAGTTGCCCCCTAATGTGTGAGGTCTAGGAAGAACTGTATAGCCGAAATACATTATAGTTTTTTTTTCTTTTTCTTTTTTCTGTATCGTACGCAGAGAGAGAGAGAGAGAGAGGCCTGCGTGTACTTTTGGAATTGACAACACCTTGCACCATTTCTGAGATAACCATGGCCTAAGGGACCCCCTGCAAGCAGACAAAATATACAACATATTTACAAAATTTCAACGAGGCGGGCATGTCCCATGCTCGTGATGCTATGGCTAGTTAAACAAAATTGACAGATACATGCGCTGCCTGTGTCACTACTGTGGTAGTGATGTTGGTGGTTGCTGAAGACGACTACTGACACCCTCAGGGGCGTTCTTTGAAGATAGGTGGAATGTGGTACCCATATGTGTAATCTTGGTATGGCATATCATTGTGCAATGTATGCATATGTACTGGCTAGGACCTTCCCGTGTAAGCATTGTTGTCAGAGACGCTTATAAAGGCACGGGTCTTCGACGGATCTTGATCAAAGTGCAATGGTTGTAAGGTACGATACCATCGTGACATGAAAGCTTTTGCTGTAGTCGAATGTCAAGAGGATCGATGACATCTATGGACAATGATGTCTCCCATAGTGCCACCCAAGGATACCCCTTTGCATGGGGAGGGGTCATCCAAGATACCGCTTCCTTTTTGGAAAACGGACGTTGAAGTCGACAAAAAGGAAGCCTTAACCGAACCATAATGGGTTTAACATAGGCATGTTGGTGAGCGGTGGTTGAAAACGGATGATGGGGAATCAGTGGCCCGAGGTCAAAGTATACTGAAGCAGCTTGGCGGCAGTGATAGGTATTTCTGAAGGAAAAATCTCTAGAGTCGGTAGGATTTCCAGGGTGGGTGTGACTCGGCTATGATTGTCGTAATGGTGCGTGCATGGGGGGGGTGGGGGGGGTGAAATACTTTGACCAAGGGAGATGGGGGACTGCTGCCATGGGAGAAAAGGTTAAATATGAGGGCAAAGGGCATCGTTTGCGGTCTTTGTACACTTACCAAAAGAATAAAATAATGGGGTTTGGTTTGTACAAAACACAGAGACGGGTACCCCAAAACATGAAAGAGGGTCGCTCACTAAAGGTGTGAGGATGTTGTTTTGCTGGGGGGTAGGGGTCCCATTGGTTGGTCTCATGTGCGGGGTTGATGAAGCAGAAGATGTCGCAGATGGGATTATGCTGATGGAGGTATGGCAAGCCAAATGCAGTGCGCAGAGGTGCGCTTTCAATGTGCTTGTACAACCTGATCGTCCGGGAAGGGGGGTGAGTTTGAGTGGTGAACTAACCTTATGCATGATATATGGATGGGCATGAGGTGCTTCCCAGACTAAAATGGTATGGCCATGGCGTCACTTGTGGGGTGATGTATGGTCTACTTTGGATGACGACTGCCATGGAGGGGAGGCTCTACCGACCATTGCGGGTGTTTATCGTATGCAGGGTGAGGTGATGATAAACGTGGTTAGGTATGAGGACCCTATGGTTTATTTCTAATGGAGAAATGATGTCAGGATATGAAAAGTTCTCTGGGACTCTATCATGCTGAGGGTAGAATGATACCTACTTCGAAACTTTCAGTGGATGGTGCTGTGAACAGTTTGCGGGTTCTTCCTGCAAAAAAAACTACCTCAAGTGAAAGCATCTTCTTTTCATCCAAATTTATTGAATAACATGAATTTTGGAAAGGAAGATGGGAGGGTGCATACTTGCCGGCGTTGAAAAATTATTTTTTCAAGAGTGCGAATGTGTGGCATCGCCTCTATTTGTTGAGAGCTGTTACTTGGCTCCTAGTTTTGATTTCAGTTGTGGTTGCCCCCAGACTAATATTAGGGGGGCGTTGCCAGTTACTGCCCCTTGTCCAGGATCTCCCTTTTGTTTGTTCCTCGACTTCTTTTTGCAGCATTTGGAGGATTATCATAGTTCTCCTGGTTGTATGGTTACTAATGAGCCTAGGAAGGGTTGCACTAGATTTACTGGTGCATTACGTTGTGCCATTGGTCCATTCTATGCGGGGAATGGGGGATATTGGTTCCCTTGTCCCTGGTTGGTATATGAGTGCCGAGGTGACTTTCATGATAGCTAGGTTGTGATACGTTCTAAGTAGAATCGTATGAGTATCCAGGGTATTGATTACTGTTGCCTAGGTGTCCTTGGGCCAAAGACCCGATCGAACTGTCTACAGAATCGACGTGCATGGTGCTACTACTGCCTAGGTGATCTTGGGAAAAATACCCAATCAAGCCATCTACAGAATCGATGCGCATGGTACTACTGCTGCCTAGGTGATCTTGGGTCAAAGACCTGATCAAGCCGTCTGTAGAATCTACCTACCTGCTAACTTCCTGAGTACCATGGGTGTTACTGCTGCCTAGGAGATCTTGGGTCAAATTTGCAGAATCTACCTGCCTGGTAACTCTCCGAGTATCATGGGTGTTACTACTGCCTAGGAGATCTTGGGTCAAAGACTCGATCAAGCCATCTACAAAATCGACGCGCATGGTCACCCCGAATACAGATTATTGCTGCCTAGGTGACCTTGGGTCAAAGATTCGATAAAACCGTCTGCAGTAATCGATGCGCGTGATAACTCAAGAGGATGATGCAACCAAGTTCCCCTGTCCCTAGTTGGTGTATGGTGGTTTGGGGGGAGGAGAGACAAATGGTTGTCTTTCCAGTGACCGTCATTCCTCCCGCGGGTACAAGATGGTACGAGGCTCCTCATTGACCAACTGGATGGAGGGGTCCTCTTGATAGGATCACTCGATCGCGTGTAAGGCTTCCTATACTGTGGTATTTCTAGAAAATGGTGGGTATAGTGCCCATAGGTGTCACAGAGAGCGCATGCGTGATTGGTATGCAGCGGTTTTCTTGTACTTTTGGTGGCAAGTTCCTTTTTATGGGAATGCCATTTCGAGGTGCCTGCCTCGCAGCTGAGGAGTGGTTTTAATTCGTCCAACTCCGGGCATATGTGGGTAGGGTGTCCGGTGACATCACATATAGCACAGGCTGATGACTCCCTTTGCATGGTGGGGGTCACCACTTTCTTTCCTTTCTTGGCGATTTTCTTTATCGTGGTCGCCGGTTTTGCGGTGGGAATTCCCCTTGCGGGGGCGGTTTTGACTGCTACTTGGGTAGGTTTGGGCTCCTCGGGACCGGGGGGCTTTAACCCAAATGTGGTAACATTGGTAGCTGGCGTTCCTGGAGGAAGAACGAGATACCACACTGGGAATGCCAATGATATATTGGGTAAAACTAGTGTTGCCAAGACTTGCTGGGAAGTGAAGCCAGGAGGTGGGTAGAGGAAAGGAGTTTGGGAGGTGGCATAGACTAGGGAGGCTGCAGTAGCTGATGCCTCAGTGTCATTACTGCTTGAGTCCGTGTCCTAACTAACCTCGGTGCTTGATGTGGACATCATGCATACCGGGGCCCCTGTGGCATTGGGCGATACCTCAGGGATAATAGGAGGATCTCCTAGGATTGACCCTAGGACAGACGACGGCTTGAATTGGCCAGGACCATATTCTTGATACCGTAAAAGACCATCTGTGGTTGTATCTACATAGGGTAGAACCATATCTGTGTTGGTCAAGGGATGCTTTTCAGTGTGCGTCAGCTGGTCTACTGTGATGATTCGATCCTCGTGGGGTAACATCATGATGTGGAAAACGAAGGATGCTATTGCAGACATGGCGTACATGTAACTCCGCCCAAGGAGTATATTGTAATCCAAGTGAGCGTCCAAGACTTTGATGTCTATGTGGACCGTCTTGCCGGCTAAGCAGACCAGTACATTTTGGAAGAGGCCGACGGGGGTCGAGGGACGAACGTCGTATGCTCTGAGTGTGATGATAGAAGGTTTGAGTTCGGGAGCTCCTAACTTCTGCCATACATTCTTTGACATGATGCATGTGGATGCACCCTCGTTAATGACACATCAGTGAATAGTGATATTCTGTACCGATACTGGTATCTAGAAGGCGACCATGGAGGGAAGCCTAGGGGTGGCTTTGTCTAAGTCAAAAGCCATCACGCGCGTGTCGGTAGGGTTGACAACACCTAATGCGGAAAGTAGGGCTTTCCGTTGCTTTGGGCACGACTGCAGTACTTCCAATGCGGACATAGCCGCGGGTGATTGAGCTAAATCATCTACGATGCTGTAATTGTGGGCTGCTTTGGAGTAGTTACCTGCTCGCCTATTAGGCCCTTTTACCATTTTTGGCAACGGTTCCAAAGGAATCTTTGGAATGGTTAAAGGTGCAGTCAGCGCATTCGTACTAGCCCCTGACGCACTAGTGTCTGGTGGGGTGTCGTAGCTATGATTCCGAGTTTGGAAAAACATTTCTTCCCCAGCCATGTAAATTTCATGGTTATTTTTCTTGGAATTGTCGGGGTTTTGCTGCTGAGTGCTAACCGTTCCTTGATGGGGGAAGGGTTCTTGCATAATTGCAGTTGTCTGGGAAGATCTTCCTTGTCCTCGGTTACTTTGAAGTTTTTTAAGCTCAGGGAGTTCGGGACAGTGGTGAGTATAGTGCCTGTACTCACCACATATTAAACAAGAATGGTTTGTTTGTAGAGGTGGCCTTTTGCCTTGCTTTTAGGCATTGCTTGGCTCCTGTTCTGATTCCGGTTGGAGTTACCTCCAGCCTGGGATCGCGGTGGGTGCTGTTGTTTGCTGCCCCCCTATTTAGGGTTCCCTTTGGGCTTGTTTGTTACCTTTCTCTCAGCCACGTTGGAGGATAATTCTCTTGATCATACTGGTGTGGTTGATTTTGGGATGACTGCACAAAGTTCACCTGTGCATTGTTTTGCGTAGGTGGGTTATGTGCTTGGGACTGAGCATATTTTTGTTCCATGTTTGCACCTAGCCGTTGGGGAGGAGTTCTTCCATCAGTTTTTCTTCCTGTGTACTGGGTCCCCTCAGCCGAAGGATAAGGTCATCCCTGGTGATACGCTGACACCCTATTAGTCAAATATTGCTACTACATATGATGACATTGAAATCCGGGTTGAGACATGTTCTGGGTAGGCCCACGTGTATAACCAAGATTCCGACTGCTGCTGCCTAGGTACCCTTGGGTCATTGATCCAATAAGTCCGTCTGCAGAGTTAGATGTGCTTGACAATTCTTGATAAGATTGCAGGCATGGGGCATTGGGCAGGATATTGCATATGTATCCTGATTACGTGTAGATCAGTTCAAGCTATTGGGCTTCACTGATTGCATCATCTTTGGATGTGGGGTTACGTTGCGCCACATCCTTTGAAATCTCTGTCGTTAGAATTTTCAAGAATAAATCTAAAAGGACTCGGTCGTCGAGTTGTGCTTTGCATAAATTGCGACCCCGTCTCCACTCATAGAGATGTTTTGAAATATGGGTAGAGGGGGATTGTCTGAAATGAGTCAGTAACTCCATTCCTGAATCGTGGTGAATGGGTAACTGAAAGTATGTGAGGAACGCAGTAGCAAGGGCGCTAAAGGTTCTATGTGAAGCAGGGGGTTGCTCTACGTACCATTTCGCGGCCACTCTCGTAAGGGTGCATTGAAACAACCTCAACCGAATAGTATCGTCAATGAAGCTATTTGATGAGCACCACAGGTGAAAGGTCATTATATGATTTCCTGGGTCTTCCGCTTGTTTGCCTTCAAACTTTGGTATGTCTGAAGGGAGCTTCGTGGGCATGGGAGGCTAATTGGGGTCGTGTGTGATGGGGTCATTGGTGAGCTTGGTCAAATTCGGTAGATTTAATGCCGCTAAGAAGGGTGACTGGGAAATTGATGCCATGGCAACGTGTGAAGACACGAAGTTCTGGTTAGAACGAGGGTTAGTCTGTGACGTACCCTATTGTGAATTCAACTGGCTTCTTGTATGGGATGCACTCCTCTGCCCCCCAGGAGATGAGGGGGGAGTGGTGTGCGGTGTGGTGTTGGGAGACCGACTAGGGTTCCCAACTAAGGTTGCTCCAAGAAAGGAGGAACCAACCACTATGGCAATGTTTCGTCTTTGATGCCTAAATGACGAAAGACTTGGAACCCCTCCCGATAATGGGGGGAGGTCCAAAAGACGCCTGGACCGACGAGGTTCTGTTGGAACCATTTGAGTGTTGACCAAGTCAGGTCTTGGAAAAAACTTTTGGGGGGATCGAGTCTGTGATCACGACAAATTTATGGCCTCATACATAAAACAAAGCGAAAATGAAATGAATTTTCCTTTAACTTAATCTATGTGATCAATCAAGGAAA
Organism: Pinus albicaulis; assembly: GCA_034641835.2. NCBI lineage: Eukaryota > Viridiplantae > Streptophyta > Pinopsida > Pinales > Pinaceae > Pinus > Pinus albicaulis. The sequence goes on along the minus strand of JAXQQM020082761.1, from coordinate 91,439 downwards.
AAATGGTTTTGTTTGTTTGGGCGTGATACGCAAAATCCTAGAAGACTTAATACGTCCTCACACATTCAAAAGTAACTGGGCCTTGAGAGGTTTTCTTGCGAGTGCTGGCACAACGTCTTGTAAGAGCTGGCGACGCCCCTAGTCAGCCGAAGAGAATCAACCAAGGTAAGGGTAGAGGGTCTGGCGCTTGCTTGCACCGTCACCTATAGGGTAAAGGATGCCCTAGTTTTGGCCACTAAGAACCACTGTCCCACGTGAGTGTTCGAGTCTTGGGCTTCTTGGTAGTTAGCTAACAATACCGAGTATTAGCTGGGTCAAGTAGCCCCAACTAATACCGCACGCATTGCGCCTAAGCGTAAGCCCCTCTGAATCAGGTCTCTGCCACGCTCAGGTTTTCTTTTCCATGGGCTGATAGGTGGATTTTAAAGCTCCCTAAAAACAAAACTTCTATGTTTCAATGTGAAGTGTGATCAAGGCGGCTTATTGGATGCCTACCCCCTTGATCCTAACTTAATCTATAAATTCTCTTGTGGCTCCTGTGGGGAGAATTTAGTGAGTTGGTTTAAGTTATTTTTATGTGGCTTTCTTTTCTTAGTGGGTGAATGTGTGTGAGCGTATGGTGAACAATCTCATAATTTGAACATATGGATATCGGTGATCCTTTACAAAAGTCCCCTAGTTAAACTATGTGACATTGTTCCTTGCTAAAATAGAAAGCATTTGCGGATAATGGGCCGCTTCCAAATCCTCCTAGTTAGTCTATGTGAGTGACTAAAGGGAGATGGTGAATCACGAATGTAGAGCGTTCATATACTTGTCTAGGGTCACCAAATGGTGCAAAGACAACAAAGATTACTTGCTCTAATTGGCAATTCAATCCTAGTCCTGCAATTTCCTAAATGCAAAAATTGAAGTTAAACTAAACAATTTCTACACTAGCTTATGCATATGTGGCTTTGAGCCACTTACTTGGACTAGTTAAGCTAAGTGTTCATACCAGAATGTGCAAAAAACATAAATTGTTCAGAAAGCAATGGTTAATTCGCCCCCTACTTAAACTATGTGAACATTTTTTTCAAAAACCAACTTAAATGAAAACTATCTAAATGCCTACGAAAAACAACAAAAAATGAGTTCTCAGAAGTTGTGGAGTATCAGCACAGGTGTTGGAAGATACATTAGGGGTTGCCCAACACACTTACAAGCAGAAAAAATGCAGAAAATAGGGAGAAAAAACCTCTCTGCAATTTGCGCATAAAAGCCCTTGATAGGTGCGCCTTCCTGCGCACAGGTCACTCATGAACGCGTGCAATGCCCCTCTATGGGGAAAAACTCCGCGCAAAAATCCTGCAAGTAAAAAGATTAGGAGCTGCCTTCTTCAGTCTGTCACCTCAGTGAGTCTAGGGACTGCAAGATGGGTCAGAGAACTGTCAGCTCCACTCCAGCATAGACAAAGGGTCTCCTGGAAAAGATGGCACAACCACATAAACTTGAAACACGTCAGTGGAGTCGCCAGTCCTGTTGTGGTGGATTCGACACACGGGTGTACGAAATCACACGAGCTTAGAGAGTGTGGTCTACTCTCTAAACTATTGGTAACAAGAAGAATGTGGGGGGAGCTCAAAAGCATAAACCTTAAATGAAATAATATTGTGAAGTATGCTCTGGTTATAAAACTAAAACTAAAAACACAAAAGAAGCTATATAGAGAGTTCCAAACAATAATAATGCAAACGATGGCTCGATGGCCTCTTCTTATTAAATGCTCGGAATAAAAGGAAATCTTACCCACTTGCCAAAGGGCCCCTAGCCAATGGCTCTAGGTCTCGATGCAAGGATGTTTGCCTTCCAAGTTCTGCCTCTGATGCAGTCTAAATCTCTCTCTCTGCTGTGGTGGACTAAGATGTTGGGTGGCCAACTATCGAGTCCTCTTTAGCTCCAGCTCCAGGTCACACACAATGCTGGTGTTGCTTGGGCAACTTTGGCCAACATAACCTTGTGATCACCAATTGTTCATCTCTTGGTGGGTTTATATAGGTGAGCTTCAAATACTCCTTCCCTCCCTTGGTACATGATGGATGGTGACCCAAGGGAGAGGTGTGATTCCATTGTGTGCTCAAATATTCCTTTGTGTGTTCACATAATGTCTAAGGAGGCGCTGGTGGCTGTCCTTACGTGGCTTTCACATAAGGAGTAACTATCCTTTGCTTGTTGTGGTCCTGAAAAGTGACTTTTTTCCATTTCCAGGAATGCACGCTTATCGGGCAAAAGGGCACACAGAAGGCGCTCTTCTCGAAGGAAAAAGCACGCATTTGAGCATTTATGACTAGTTCAAATCTAATTTTCTCAAAACCTTAGAGATTTTAAATACTTCCTGATTCCATAATGTATTCCTGTCCTGTAAATCCTTGGGCTCGACATTAATTGATGTCGTCCTCTACTATACGATTTTCCAGTGTTAATAACCATCTCAGAGATTATATGTAGAGGTGGATTATGTCATTAGAGTACATTCCCACAGAGGAGCAGGATGTAGACATCTTGACAAAGGTGCTGGCAAGAAGAAAATTCGAATTCCACATAGACAAGATCAGGGTAGCATATAATCCCTTTCTTGTTGAGAGGGAGTGTTGAAATGGCACCCAAAAGGGGCTTCTAATTTAATTTCCCCTTAATTAAATTGGAAGAGAATTTGTCATTTCATCTCATGACAACTTGTATTAGTTAACTAAGTTAGAAAGACTGAGTTAGCTTAGGAAATTCGAGTTGAGGGTCGGAGAGGAGACATGTAGAGTTATCCCTTTATTTAAGGCGGCCAGTTACAATTATTTGTGAGTTGTAATTAATTAACTCAATAATTGAGTTAAAATTAGTTTAACTAGTTCTAATTGAGAGATGAGCTAGTTAGAGGTCCAGTGAATTAAATTTGATTAATTCACAAGTAGTGATCAATCAACTAACTGATAATTCACTATAAATAGTTGTTGCATGTCAGTTCTAAGGAAGACCCAGTTGAGATCGAGGTTAAAGGGATGATAACTATCAATTGTATTATTAGAAAATTGTACAAGTCAATTATAGATTCATCAGGATTCCTTGAAGGAATTGCACAATCAATTCTTGAGAATTTCCTATTTAATAGGGCGACAATTCCTCCAAGAATGCGTGAGCAAGGCTGGTCAGACAGAGGTTGAGAACTGGTTAAGCTTTTGATTGATTTTTCCTAGATCAGAGTGAGACAATTGGCAGTGTGCAGGAGTTTCTCAGTGAGAGAAAAACATTGCATTATTTCATGGTCTTGACTTTATACAATATACAAATAGTGGGGTTTTGAGCTGTGTGCTTTCCCTAGATACATCTTGTGATGTGCGATTGATTGTTTCTTTCTCTTACTTGTTATGTGATTGTGAAATCATGTTTTGTTTCCCCAAATTGTAGAAAGATTTAGTATTTTGTTTCAGTATATTACAAGATCAGATTGAATCCCATTGTTAGATTTTCTACAAACCTAACTTAGTGTGTAAAGGTCTCTGCCCCTATACTCCAAAACCTCCATTGGACTAGGTGGAGAAGAGATACTGCTTAGAGTCTTAAATGTTCTTTAATTTTAAGTCTTCTAAAGGTGGAATAAAATTTCCACTCAAAGACATGTCAAGTTGCAACAAAATCCACCATCTATATTTGTTTATTGTTGAGCAAGGCACTGTTCAAATGGAAAATTGGTATAGTTCCTCCACGATTAAGATATAAATTAAAGTGTAATGGTAAGTATGACACTCTAGTCTTGACTTACTACAAACAAGCAATAACAAAATCCTTCGCTATCAAGTACCACATTTGATAGTGCATTTACCCTAGTAGTATGAGACACTAGACTTTCATTGAGAAGATCTTTATTTAGAGGGGGAAAGGAAATCTCTTATGCCATCTTTAGCTCCATCTCCAATGTCCATATTATGTCATTGTTTCAATGCCTCAAATGAATTGTACTTGGGCACAAAATTGGTGGAAAAAAGTTATTCAACACTTGAGGCTTTTGTGGAGTCACTTTTCCTTCTTGGGTTTGCATCGTTCAAATGCTTGTGTAGCAATGACAAAAACAATGTGTGCAAATATGAAAAACATTGTAGGGTTAAGAGCTCTAAGAGCCATACATTACACCTTTGGGTGTGAAAATACAAACTATGGAAGCTTTTTGGTTCTTCACATAAAATAAACTGGTTGAGGAGTGATTTGAATTTACATTGTTTTTTTTTCATTGGAGTATTTTCTTGACATCATGGTCCAATGATCTTGACTAATATTTCAAGCTTGAGGTCCTATTTCTATTGTGGAGCTTGATGCTTAGGGTTTGAAATCATAGGCCTTGGTCATGCATATGTGGCTCTTAATCGATGCTCTAGGGTTTTACAACAAAAAAACATGGGGTAATTTAATACAGTGAAGAAAAACGTGTTGAATATCACCATAATACTCTAAAATCCCTAAAAGTTGACCTAACCACAAGTGTTTGAATTGGGAGTGAAAAATCCTTTTGGGTTTCGATAAATATATTTCCATACATGTTGGGCTCTATTGGTAACTAGGAATGGAAACTCAATATAGAGAGCACAATGTAGTTTGGTGAATATCTTAACTCAAAAGAACTCACTCCATTAAGTAAAAATAATGATGAAATTCTTTCAAATCCATGGCCCATGTTCCATGGTTGACACACAACTCGAGGCCTCCTTAAATCTAAGCATTAAGAATTCCTTAGCTAAGTTCCTAATGATATTTGTATGCCAAATAAAGGGCACCCATGCTTCTAGAATCCAAGCCCAAACCAGGTTTTCATATGAGATGTGTCAAATAAAATATTTAGCTAGGGCATGACAAAAGATTCATAACATTCATCAAAATAAATTTTAAGCGGATGATCAAAAGGAGGAACAAAATGGTTACCTTATCAAAGAAACTTAGTATGTACTTGCCAACCTTCTTGAGTGCCATTATACTTTATGGTAGTTGTAATGCAACGGTTGACCTTGGGAGTCTGGGCCACTTTGAGGTTCCTTCTTAATTGTTTAGAAGGGCCAATTATGAACAACAAACTAAATGCATATTAAGGGTAAAATATCTGAAGCATTGTGGTTTTCAAGCTTCTGTGGTTTTCTTTATTTGAGGGAATCTCTGGATTATCCACAATGTTATAAAATGATGGTCGACGTTTCGAATCCCAATAATAAAAGGTGTAAACAAAGTCTCACGTCCCCATCCATCTTAAAATTCTTAATATAGCTTTTTTAGAGTTTTAAAAAAATATGTTTTTTCATTCTTTTAATAAAGAAGTACCTTGAAGATTTGATGTGTAGCTGACTGTCTGTGTAAAGATTTGAAGACCACCTATTTATGGAGGCCCCCTGCAAACAGTGAAGGTTCTACATTTTCATGTTTTTATTTTATCATTTGATGTAGTTAATTTCATGTTTTCATTTATCATTTGATGTAGTTATTTCCATGTTTTCATTCTGTCATTTGATGTAGATGCTTTCATAATTTTATTTCATCATTCGATGTAGTTATTTGCACAATTTTATTTTATCATTTGATGTAGATTCATTAATATTTCCTTTTGAATTGTCAAATTGCAGAGTAATCATCCTTCACAGATTCCTTCATAGTTTTATATTAGAACATTGAGTAATTTATTAACAAGTTCATGAGTGATTTTCCTTCGAAATATGAGTGATTTCCTTTCATAATATGAGTGATTTATTTCCATAGCAGTAGTGATTTATTTCCATAGCAGTAGTGATATATTTACAAGTTTCCATTTCTAGAATATTTCATTTTAAAACATGGATGAGAAGATGTGTCATTTCCATTTCTAGAATTCAATTTTTATGCAAAGTATTGTTAGAACAATAGTTGAGTAATTATGTTCTAAGAGACTAACAATATATTAGTTAAGTGAGAGTTTGCTTTAGTTCTATTTTGCATAGTAAAGAGCATATTGATTTTAGAAACTAAATTGTGATTTAAATGCATCAATTTCATTAGGAACATAATAATAAAAAGAATCCTTAGAAATAATTTCTACAAATTCAATCATCACATCAATAAACTGAATTAAAAGAGGCTTCTAGCATATATAATGCACTTTCACTTCACAAGTTTACCAACTCTGGTCGATAATTTATGTAAAGAATTTAAGAACATTAAATTGACAAAACATTTTGGCGTCGTTGCCGGGGAAGTGAAAATATGAGCCTTTTTCTTTTTAAAAATAAAATAAAATAAGATAAAACAGAAAAATTATACGTAGAGAAAGAGATTCTAGGGGTAGATTTATAGCTAGAGGTAGAAGCTTAATTCCAACAACACCACTCACCCCATCACGGCCTCGTAGTGTCAAACCACCCACCCAAACTCGCATACCATCCATTGCAGGAAGACATAAGCTTCCCGAGGTACTGAGATCTGAAATCCAACCTGGAAATTCACCAACTTTATCAATCAAAACAATTGTAGAAGAAGAAGATCCTACATCCCCATCAAAAGGAGTAATTTGCCTAACTTCAACTGGAGAACAAATTCTAGCCAAAGAACTAGAAGTCCTTAGTGAAGAAGAGGAAGAATAAACATATTTTAATATACCATTGATAGAGAAACCAGAAGAATTAGAAGAAGAAAAAACAAATTCAAGTTTGGAACCTTACATTAGTTCTGAGGAATCTACAATGGTTGGGGAAGGAGAAGGAGAAGTACACAATTTAAATGATGAACATTTGAGAATTGGAGGAGGTGGACCTAGGATTGGAGGTGGAGGTGGAGGAAGAGGAAGAGGTGGTGGAAGAGGAAGGGGAAGAGGAGGAGAAGACAAAGGAGAAACAAATCCTGTTGCACTTCCTATCTTCAATGAAGATACTACAACAACAATGAAAAATATCTCACCCTCTATCGTTCCTAACTTCCATGGATTAAGAAGTCAGGATACTGAAACATTTCTTTTTGAGTTAGAAGTTTTATGTAGATCTTATGACTATTTGCTCGATTCTCAAAAGTTGAAATTGTTTCTAGCAACTCTTAAGGATGCAACATTAAAATGGTTCATGGGTTTAATAACAAAACTCTATTAGAACATGGGAGGAAATGAAAACTGCATTATTAGCAAAATATAAGGATTACTGCATGCCCCATAATCGTATGTTGAGATTGCAACAAGATGATGAGCTTAGTGAAAAGAAGTTGCCTTCACTAAGTGGGCCCGCAGGCTATTTTTGGCGCAAGTCTATTTTTAGACATGTTGATCATATTCTATGAGTTGCAAGATGCTATTTGTGGATGGTTGGTCAAGTTGGAAAAATATATGGACTTCTATTTTTAGACATACTAGGTGGAATCTATTTTTAGATTGCCAGTCTAAAAATAGATATGTCGAATATTATTAGCTCTTAATCATATTTGGACTATAAACATTATCTTATTCTCTTGGAGCACTTCAGTAAAGTGCATAGATGTGGCACAGGAGCTGACAGAAGGAATTACACTATTCCTGAGGGTTAAGTGGAGCTATTGCATGGAGACTTCAGTTAGAACTCATGTGACAAAGTTTGGTGGAGTTATTGAGGTAGTTGGTGGAGTTGTGTTCAGTTTAACTCAGTTAGACATAGTTGAGCTAGTTGTATATAGTCTAACTGATTGATACACTAGTGAGAGTGGTGTGAATTAATTAATAATTAATTCACTAATTATTAACTCATTAATCAAATGAAGAATACATCAGTTAACTACAGTGCATGGACAGTTTCAGTGGAGACCAGTGGAGAGATAGGTGAAAGAGCAGTGTGACTATACTGGTGCATGAATTTGCACCACACATTGATGGAGATGCCAATGAGGATTTCGGAGTGCAAGCCAGGTGGATTTGAACTCATTTAGAGCCCATATTCAGCAGGTGCGCAGTAGAGGCAGGCTAGCAGGTGGCAGTGGATCGGTGCATGGATTTGCTAGATCAGGACCTGATTAGTGTGTAGCGATTGGAGATACTGAGAGCTTGTGATAAGCTTTGTATTATGATTGTTACATGATCTCTATGACATATATTATACAGATAGTTGAGGGTTTTCATCTTTAAGCTTTCCCATAAATCACTGTGTTAATGTGTGTGAATTTTTATGGTTTTAATGTGTGCATGCAATTGATTTAATTTTCGCATATGATGATCAATGGTGGAATAGATTTTGTATTGTGCATGAAGTCAAATAGTGTATGATCAGGAGAATCTTAGGCATATAACATATCAATTATATAATTTCTACAAGGATGAAGTTTTTAAAATGATGCAAAGAGAAGATGAAAATCTTGATTATTTAATTGAAAGATTCAGTTATAATCTTAAGAGAGATAAAATGGAAAATTTGGATGAAGATACTTTGAAAGCTCTCCTATTAAAATACATTAGAGATGAATGGATAAATATCCTCAACATGATGGGAAAATGAGATATTTATCAACTATCATTACCAGAAATTTCTAATTTATGCATACATCTTTCAAGAGGTAAGTCAAGAGTTGGAAAGAGTTCAAGAGACCCTGTTATCTCTAGATTTAATAAAATTGCAGTTGGAACAGTAAGTAGTACTGAAATAGGAACTTTTCTAGATGAATTTAAAACATACATTTTAGGGAGTCTTAGTGAATAAATAGACACCTTGAAATTACAAAACAATCAAAGAGTTGAAAGTGATGCCTTATCTATTTTTTGTCCTAAATGCATAAAAAAAAACATGCCCTGAGAGACTGTCCTCTGGACTTGAAAAGTGTAGAAACTTGTGTTATATATGCAAAAAATCATGATACAAAAAAATTTCCTTCAATACCAGGTCTTAAAGTTGTTTACCAAGAGGAAGTAGTCTCAAATTAGATAGATCCTCTTTGTTTTGTTGCTAGAAGACCATGGCAAGGATAAAAAACTCAAGGTTTCAACACTCAAATGTATGCTCAACCTCCACAAAATAACTGGACTACACCAATGCCATGGCAGCCTTGGTCTCAATCTCAACCTTGGGCACAAGGATGGAAAAATCCTTATGGAAGATATTCTCAATATCACCAATATCCACAACCTTATCCAAACTTTCCACCACAACATTTTCCTCAGTCTAGTCAAGTACCTCAAACTCAGTTTCAAAATCCAAATCCACAACTTTCATTACCATTTCCACAACGACCAAATCAATTGCCTGCTCAACCACTTCCGAACCCAAAAAATAAAAATTCACAACTTGTTTACAATATGGAGGGACAAAATTTGCAGACTTATATGATAAATCCATTAGATCTTAACAATGTTCAACTTAGATATGGTATAGTATTGGAAAAGAAGTCACAATCTGTTGTTATTCAGGAAAAATAAAATGATGATCATTCTGAGGAAGAGACATCTCTTCATCAAAATAAAAATCCTCAAAAGAAAGATGACCACTTTAAGAAAGAGACATCTCTTCATTAGAAAGAAAATCTTCAAAAACAGCTCACCCCTACACATGATACTCCAATAAACTCAACTCCTATTATGGAACAACCTTCAGTATCTGTTTGAAAACCACCTTTCCCTGAAAGATTAAATATTGATAAAGGCGTAGAAAAGCAGATCATGCTGCCTGATTATGATATGTTAGATGAGTTGAAGAATGTTTTCATAAAAATTCCTTTGCTACAAGCTATCAAGGAAATTCCAATTTTTGCAACGAAAATTAGGGAGTTAAGTATTAAAAGACCAGGAAGAAAAAGAAAAGAAGTCAATAGAATTCAATTATTTGGAAAAATTGCAGATATCATTATGGGAAAAACAACAATTCAGAAGTATTTGGATCCAGGAAAACCCGTTGTGAAAACACACATCAATGGTATTGAAATACCAAACACATTGATTGATCTAGGAGCAAATATAAACATCGTGAGTAAACAAACTATGAATCAACTAAAACTTCCTAATATACATCATCATTGTTACAATTAGCAGATAGATATGTAATTAAACCTGATGGTGTGTTAGATGAAATTTATGTATTATTGGACTCTTGGGAATATGTAGTTTATTTCATGATCTTGGCACCCAAGAATAACCTAGGAGGACATCCATTAATTTTAGAAAGACCTTGGTTAGCTACAAATAATGATTTTATAAATTGTATATCTAGTGATATGTTTATCTCTGATGGAAGCTCAACAAAGAAATTCACATTATATCCATGATAGTGGTAGAAAGTGAAGAATGGATGGATGATGATAATGATATACAACCTATTTTTACTATCTCACAAGTGAAGAGGAGCAAATTTTAAATTCAATAGAAAATAATGAATTTTCTTCATACTATGAGATTAGTCAAAATTTTCAAGAACAATGCAATATTGAATATTTATCATCCTGACAGATGTCTTTACATTCTAAGGAGGAATTTGGCAATTCTTCAATAGAAAATTTTCCAAGAAATTTTTTAAATGTAAATAAAAATATGGAAGAATTTCAAAGGAGGAAATTAATAGAAATATTACACAAACATTCTTCTGCATATGCATGGGAATACACTGCCATGAAAGGAATTAATCTTGAAACTTGCATGCATCAGATATATATTGAAGAGAATGCCTTACCAATTCGACAACCTTAAAGAAGAATGAATCCAAACTTAAGGGAAATTGTTAAAGAGGAATTACAAAAATTGTTGAATGTGTATTTCATTTCTCCAATATCAGACAGTCAATGGGTTTCACCTCTAGTAATTGTTCCTAAAAAGAATGGAAAATGGAAATTATGTATTGATTATAGGGAATTGAATAAGGCCACGTTGAAAGATCATTTTACACTTATTTTCATGGATCAAGTTTTAGACACATTAGCAAGGAAGAAATATTTCTCATTCTTGTATGGTTTTAGTGGGTATAACCAAATTCAAGTAGCACCAGAAGATCAAGACAAAACCATATTTACCTGTCCATGGGGAACTTATGCTTACCGAGTGCTTCTTTTTGGATTATGTAATGCACCAACAACATTCCAAAGAGCAATATTTGGTATTTTCTTTGATTTAATTCATGATTATGTGGAATTGTATATGGACGATTTTAAAGTTTATGGAAATTCTTTTGAAGAAGCTCTTAGAAATTTGGAAAAATTTCTCATAAGATGTAAGGAAGCAAATCTTTCACTAAGTCGTGAAAACTGTTTTATGATGTTTATTGAGGGAATTGTTTTAAGACGCCACAGTTTAGGAAATAGAATTAAGGAGGACTCATTTAAAGCAGAATCTATTTCTAAATTATGAGTTCCAATTTGTCAACGAGATGTTAGGCGTTTTCTTGGTTTTACTGGATACTATAGAAGATTTATATTGAACTTTACAAAAATTGCATCTCCACTCTTCAAATTTCTCACAAAAGATTGTGAATTCAGTTGGAATCTTGATTGCCAAAAAGCCTTTGAAACTTTGAAAGAGAAGATTCTGAAGCACCCATCTTGAGAGGACAAAATTGGAATTTGCCTTTCCATATTTCAATTGATGCTTTAGATACAACTCTAGGAGATGTATTAGGACAAAAAGACTTTACTCCTTATGCCATTTACTATACAAGTAAAAATTTGACTTTTGCATAGTTACATTATATTGTTACTGAAAATGAGTTTTTCGTTGTTGTACATGCCATTAACAAATTTAGAAATTACATCACTAGCTATGAAACATTCATTCATACAGACCATTCTAGAGTTAGATATCTAATGAATAAACCATTTTCTAATGGCAGACTCACAAGATGGTTATTGTTGTTATAGGAATTTAATATCACTATTTTGGATCGACTTGGAAAACAAAACACAATTGCTGACTTTTTAGCTAGAATTCAAATTGATAAAAATGATATACATGTAGAGGATAATTTTCCTGATGAATATCTTTCTGAAATATCCAATAAATCTCCATGGTTTGTAGATATTGCTAACTATTTGGCTACAGGGAAATTACCATCATATTTGTTTCCTAAAGAAAAAATAAAGATAGTTCGAATGAATGCATCTTATTGATGGATAAATGAGGAATTGCACAAGACAAGGCCATATCTCATCATTCGAAGATGTGTAAGAGAAGACACAATACCTAAAATAATAAAAGCATGTCATGATGAACCATGTGGAGGACACTTCACTATAAAATAACTGCCTACAAAATCCTTATCTTAGGATATTATTGGCCTTCCCTTTTTAAGGATGTCAAGGAATAAGTTAAGAGATGTGATAGTTGCTAAAGGATGGGGGATACATGTTCCTTCAGATGAAATGCCTCTACAACCTCAGGTACTTATTGAACCCTTTGAAAAATGGGCTCTGGATTTTTTCGGACCAATCAATCCACCATCAAGACAAAAGATGTATATTCTTGTGTGCAATGATTATGTTACTAAATGGGTAGAAGCTAAAGCACTTGCTTTTACTACTGAAAATGTTGTAGTTTCATTTCTTTTTGAGGATATTTTTACTCATTTTTGTTTCCCAAGGGAAATTGTGACAAATCAAGGTACTCAATTCACATCCAGAATGGTACAAAAGATAGTGGAGGAATATAAAATAAAGCATCGAAATTCTAATCCATATGATGCACAAGAAAATGGATAAGTAGAATCTACTAACAAAGTGATTGAAGCAATCCTTACCAAGATTGCCCATTTGCATAGAAGGAACTAGGAAAATTTTTTTCCAAAAGTTTTATGGGCCTATCGTACCACATGGAGAAGTAATACAAGACATACTCACTATGAACTTGTTTATGGGAAGCAAGTCCTATTTCCTATTGAGTTTCAAATAAAAACTATCAAGACAACAATTAAATTAGGAATTGACCTATCATAGGCACAAAAGTAGAGAATGTGAAAGCTCAATGAGCTTGATGGAATAAGGCAATATGCTATTCAGAAGACCAATTTAGTTCAACAACAAATATCCAAGTGGCATGACAAATATATCAAAGAAAGAAAATTTCAAACATGAGATTGGGCATTACTCTTTGATTCAAAGTTTAAGGATTTTCTAGGAAACTTTCAAACTCATTGGCTTTGGATTTATGGATTGAAAAAGTCTTCGATAATGGAACAGCTAGGATTAGGACCATTGATGAAGGAAAAATTCCTCTCCTTGTGAATAGACATCGACTAAGAATTTATCACAAGCCATTAACAGAGGAGAAATTTGTTGAGATTTTTCAAAACAATTCTGATTTGAAGTTGGTTGGGAAGAATTCTTCTTCTTCTCCAGCCTAAAGCCTCCTTTTATTATGAAAATAATAATAATAATAACAACAAATGTATAAACATGAAAACCAACAATTTTTGGCATGTTTATACATAAAATCTAAGGTGAAAACCATGGATTCTTGGCACCTTAAATTTTCTTCATACTTGTTCTGAATCCCATTTTATTTGCATCACTTTCTTTTCTTTCTAGAATAAAGACAACTACATAATACCCAAGAATCTACAGCTTTGACAAATTTCTGCAGCTAATGTTTGACAGGAACTTTTGATTGAAGCAATTGAATAAATGAATGAATCAACCACTAAAATCACCTAAATACAATGCAAAAGGGAGTAACCAAGTGTTAGAAACATCAATTCAAAAGGTATAAAAATATTTAATTTGATAATAAGGGTCAAAACATTAGTATATGAATTATATGGACATTGTGCCACCAGTTCAAAAACCATTATTGCTAAGAGTTGAGATGAAAATATCTTGTCAAATTAAATAAAATCCAAAATCCATCATTAACTCCTCATCATTACATAAACACTCCAACCCGAATCTCGTCTTCATCGTTAAGATCACCCAACTCACATTCATTCATACCCTAATGGTCACTTGTTTTTCTCTCGCTCTCGTTTTCGTTCTCATTAAAGCCATCGTTCCAAAACCCTCATTCATATCCCGTAAAGAAGCGATTCTAAGGTGAAACTTCTCAGTTACCGTGGGGGTCATAGTAAGAACAGAACCAGAGGGGAGAAAATTCATGGAAGGATACCCACAAGTAAAAGAAATGCTACATAAATCACAATGGCTATAATTTGTGGAGAAATTTGATGGTTTTAACAAGGAAGTGGGCCAAATCATTTTCCAAGGCCTTTGATAGGATGGAGGTTAAAATTGGAGACATTAAGTTTGTATTGAAAAATTCCTTTATTGTTGAAGCCACCGGATTGCCGAGAATTGGAGAAATATGGTTCAAGAACAAAGGCATTGAAGGAGAAGAATGGAAGACCTTCTTGAAAAATCCAGGTATGGACACCACCATTTTTAAGAAAGGTATTCCAAGTATAAAAATTAAGGGTAAATGGAGAAATTTTCAGTTAGTAATTCAAATTTTGTCACTTGTGAAGGGAGATTTAGGTGTATGTTCTTCTATCACATTCAGCTATTGATTCATTTTATTGAAGAAAATGAATTAAATCTTCCATACCTTCTGTTAAATAGTTTAATAAAGATGCCATGGAATGTTCAAAGAAAATATAATTCATAGAAAACACCATGCATCACCATGGACTCATCAAAATACTCATTGAATTTCATTTTGAAAGTTTGGGAGATAATTGGGATAACTTCCTAGTTAGGAATCATTCAAGGAAAGAGATCAAGGGCAACCCAACAATAGCAAAACAAAGAGAGGGAGGAAGAGAAAAACTGAAGATCCTATTGAAAATGTACCACAATAACCACAAGAGCAGTTAGAGGATGAGATTCCTATTGCAAAATTTTTAGGAAGCATTAAAAAGCAAGGTGTTAGAAGAAAGAAAGACAACATAAAATAAGAGAGTATGCCCAAGAAAATAGAAGAGCCTAAAACAGAGAACAAAAGAGCTAAAACTCAAAACCCTCCTCCATCAAATGTAAGAAGAAGTTCCAAGCTTAGCCAAACAATAAAGGAACCATCCCCCAAAAGTACAAAATATATTGATTTGGAGGAAAAAGAGGAACCAAGGATTCCATCACCTATTGTCATCTCACCTACTCATAGCCTAGGCTGAAAAACACCAGAAGTTGATCCGATGCAGCAACAAATCTATGATTACATTGAATATTTGGAGAAGAGAGATGTAGGAAAAATATCAGTTTTAAATCAAGAGGAAGAAGCTTAGTCTAGTGGTCCACAAGAACCTCCAATTATAAACATGTTGAAACAAGAAATATTTGAGCTCGAGACACTAAATAGATACATACAATACGAGCCTGAGGCCTTATGGATACATGAAAAAATTGAGAAAACTAATAATGATAATATTCTTTTTCATTTGGGCCTGTGATATAAGAAAAAAAAGAAGTTGAGCAAAATAATAGAACTATTAAAAGAAAGGTCATAAATTTTAAGTACAAAATCTTGATGAAAAAGCCAAGAATGGAAGTGGCTAAAAACAAGGTAAAGAAGATCAACCTGCATGTATTGACATACGTCGCAGAAGAAATGCAATAGCTGACAAGTGTCCTCAATTTTTCATTTTTGCATGAGGACATGCAATGACCTCCGCCTGGGGGAATGTAGAGCCTCATGATTGCTTCATTTTGATACTCTCTCTTACCTATTTTCCCTCTTTTTGACCATCATCATCAACTCGAATAAGCATCAAAATACAGGTTTTTGACATGAAGGTATTTAAATGTCTTGTATTTCATATTTAATAATGTTCCTTATTATTAAGTTAATATTTGTATTAACTACGAAATTGACATGATTCTGTAGCTAATCCACGTTTCTGTAGCCAACTATATGGTTTTCCAGAATCTTAGGTGCCAAATGAGCAAAGAAGTATATGGACAGGTGGGGATTGATCTTCTCGAGGATTTCCTCCCATTCATCTGAGCAAGATCACAAAGGAAATCGTTCAATTACATGGTCAAAGAAGCAGGTCAACATGCTGCTGAACATGCGAGCGAGAGTCTGAGATGATCGCACTTCATGATTTGCTTTTCCAAATAGAAAATTGTGAATAGGCGATATTTTGTCATTTTTATAAGTCCAAATTAGAGTTTTGTTAGTTGAAGTAGGCATGAAAGCCTCGAAAAATTATGAGCACAAGCTTTTATAAATACTATGCAAACAAACCTGAACAATGTGTAATTTTTGATGTGACTGTGATGTTTTAAAAGACTTTGTTTTTTCACCCTGTTAATGAAGAAGTACCTTGAATATTTGATGTGTAGCTGACTATTCGTGTAAAGCTTTGAAGACCGCCTGCTTGTGGAGGGCCCCTGCAAACAATGAAGGTTTTGCATTTTCAGGCTTTTATTTGATCATTTGATGTAGTTAATTTCATGTTTTCATTTGATCATTTGATGTAGTTATTTCCATGTTTTAATTTTTTCATTTGATGCAGATGCTTTCATAATTTTATTTCATCATTTGATGTAGTTATTTGCATAATTTCCTTTTTTCATTTGATGTATATTCATTAATCTTTCCTTTTGAATTGTTGAATTGCAGAGTAATCATTCTTCATAGATTCCTTCATACTTTTATATCAGAACATTGAGTGATTTCTTTACAAGTTCATGAGTGATTTCCTTTCAGAATATGAGTAATTTATTTTCATAGCAGTAGTGATTTATTTACAAGTTTCCATTTCCAGAATATTTCATTTTGAAACATGGATAAGAAGATGTGTGATTTCTATTTCTAGAATTCAATTTTTATGCAAAGGACTGTTAGAACAATAGTTGAATAATTTTGTTCTTAGAGAATAACAATATATTAATTAAGTGAGAGTTTGCTTTAGTTATATTTTTCATAGTAAAGAGCATATTGATTTTAGGAACTAAATTGTGATTTGAATGCATCAATTTCATTAGGAACTAATAATAAAAAGAATCCTTAGAAATAATTTCGAAAAGATCAATCATCACATCAATAAACTGAATTAAACGAGGCTTCTAGCATATATAGTGCACTTACATTTCACAAGTTTACCAACTCTGGTCAATAATTTATGTAAGAAATTTAAGAACATTAAATTGACAAAAAATTTCTCTTGAAAAAACACATAATCTTTGGAAAATAATTTTCTAAAGCAAAGTCTAGGAAGTGATTTATTTTTTTATTTTTTTTATTTTTTTTTAAGAAAGAAAAAAACGTTGTTTTTATATTGATATATATAAACAGTAAATTTCCATACATCATAGAGATATGTTGTCAAAAGGTACATCCCCAAATATAGATCATCATTGGACAATATGAGGAAAAATGTATGTAAACAACTGACATAACCCCATCATAATTAGACATAGATAGTCCTGTCATGTAGACATTAAAAATATTAGACAAAAACAAAATTTCGAACAAACATATATGTCTATTCATCCACTTTACTGTTGAAAGTGATGATCATGAGAACATATGGTCCATAAAATTTAAAAACCTAGCTCGCATGTAGCAGTCAGAGAAATCAATATCCTCAGAATACATGATAATAGAAACCGGCTCGCTTGATGCATATATAACAGGCTTGCTTGATGCATTGGTCTAGCAGGCCCAATCAGGATGTTTTATTCATGGGATGGGAATGTCATTGGTCCATATGAGTTTTATGTCTCTATAATGTCCCACCTGCAAAATACCAAATACCATACAGATACCTTTTTTCGACGACCCATTAGCTCTAGTGTTGTTCTCCTTGTAAATATGATGCAAAGGAGGATAATTCATATTTTCCCACAATTTTTTTGTTCTCAAGAACCATCCATGAGATCTCTATGAGGATAGGGATGAAGATCCCGTAATGGCATCAATGATGATTCTGGAATCTCCATAGATATTGACCTCAGTCAATCCCAAGTTGTGGGCAGCCAATAACCCACTCCACAGAGCCATCAACTCTACCATGTTATTAGTGCCCATACCACCATTCCAACAGATATGGATTCTTTCCTATTGAGAGATCTTGATCCATGCGCCACACCCCATCACCCCATCTTGACAAGCCCCATCAAAGAAAATCGCAGGGAGGGAAATGGGGTGGGGCCTAATCCTTCTAGACCCATCACATATGATTTCCTTGGCAAGCGCCCTGTCATTGATCCATCTCATTATAGAAGTATAAATATGAGGGATGTGTATTGTTTTACCTTCAAAGATACACAAGTTCCTAGCAAGCCATACTTCCCACATGAGGAGGAAAGGTAAGGATTGAAATTTCCCCTTCACCTTATCCCATCTGTGATCCGCATCCATGAAATCCCCCGGAGACCATGATGGTTGGAGATGAAAGTCACTGAATAGGTTCCATATATGAACAACCATGGGGCAGGTGAAGAATAGATGTTCCACTATTTCATCATTTTGTAGACAAAAGATGCATCTACCTGGACCATATAGGCCCCTCTTAATGAGAGAATCCCATGTGAGAATTTTCTTCTTCCATACCAGCCATCCAAAAAGTAGAACTTTAGTAGGAATTCTCATATTCCAGAAATTCTCAAAACCAAGTGAAGTATAATCATTAATGGACAACAAAGTGATATTGCAGTAAATGTCCTTCACAATCAATGATTCACCCTTCATTTTCCCAGCCCATACTATTTTGTCTCTGTTGTTACAGAGGCATAAGCCGACCACTTGAATTTTCTTTTTATACTCCTTCCATTTAGCAACATCCTGGCCCGCAAGACCCATCTGAGTAGTCGTTTTTAGAATAGGCGCACTATGAGCCCAATAATGAATCACCTGTGATATATATATATATATATATATATATATATATATATATATATATATATATATATATATATATATATATATATATATATATATAATGCTCTATAAAAAAGCACCGGTGCACCAACCGCTGGCTGATGAGGGAAAACTCTATCATTCCACAAATCTTGTCACCGCTCAATAGGATCTTTTGGCCATTACCAAGTCTCCAAGAAAGCCCGCATGCAAAAAATTGTATGATCTTTTTGAAACCCAGCCACATAGATGACATGGATCGATGGTAAGTGAATTGGAGGCAGTATAATATGTGTAGGGGGTCACCCGAAATATATTTACACTTGATGATTTCTGACCATATACCTTTGCCATGAATGTCACGCCATAAAGATTTGGTGAGGAGAGCTGAGTTGAAAATCCGGGTGTTTAAAATGACCCATACCCCCAGATGTTTCAAACAGAATAATATCTCTAATTTGCATAGGTGATGCTTTTTTACCATGTTGACCCCTCCCCATAAGCACTGAGATAGAATGGCGTTGATATGTGAAATAGTTTTCTCTGGAATGTAGAAGAGATGTCCCCAGAATACAATAAGCTTGGACAAGACCGCTTGTATCATTATAAATTGTCCTCCCAAAGACAACCACTTGAGTCCATTTTGAGATTTTAAATTTAAATTTCTCAACAAGCCATAACCAATCCCTCACCTTATACCCACATGGTTTGATCCTGTATCCGAGATATAAAAACCCCTCTGCCGCCAATTTAGATTGAACACCAAGAAAACCAGCAATAAAAGTAATCTCCGCCTCATCACCAAATTCACTAAGAAGGAAAGATTTTGCCTTATTTATACATAGTCTAGAGGCAGCAGCAAATTGGGTAAGAAAATAATGCATATAGAAACAGTGATTTCTAATGAGCCTTCCGAAAATAAGCAGATCATCAAAAAATAAGAAGTGGGAAATACTCACGAAATTTGAGAAGGAGAAACCAGCAATGAAGCCCTCTCGCAATGCCATATTCATGAGGTTGCTAAAACCATCCCTACCTTAATCCACCTTCAACACCAAAGAATTTCGTTGGCATCTCATTTATGATAACAACATATCTGACCGAGGTTATGCATCCCATAATCCTTCAAATGGGTCCAATGGGGATCCCAACCTTCAGTGGAACAAGGCGGATATATGACCAGTCAGCGCTGTCATAGGATTTTAGGAGATCGATATTCATAATGAGGGCATTCCTTTTTCCCAGCATGCATGGAATGCATAGCCTCCCATGCAATAGCTATAGCATCATGTATAGAACATCCTTTAAGAAAACCATATTGCTCCGGAGAAATGGCCTTTGATAACATCTCTCTGATCCTGTTAGCGATAATTTTAGAAGATATTTTATATATAAGATTGCACAGAGCAATCGGTCTGAAATCCGAGAAGACCTTTGGATCAGATGTTTTGGGAATGAGAGCCAAAAAGGTGGCATTCATGTTTGTCGGGATATGCCCTAGAATCCGACCTTGTTCAATAATTGTAGTGATCTCATTAGCCATAAGATCAATAAAATGTGTATAAAATTCCACCGGCCAACCATTTGGTCCCAGGCATTTGTCATGGGAAAATGACTTCAGTGTCGATACCACTTCCATTTTTGTGATTTCTGAGTTTAAAACTCTGATGGCCTCATCATCAAACATACTCGAAACATATTGTAATACCCAACACTGACAATCTGAGTCAATGTTCGGGTCTGCTTGGTAGAAGGTCGAGAAATGCCTGTAGGCCTCCTCTTGAATCTCCTGTGTTGTTGTAGCATAACTCCCATCCTCTCTTTGAATGTGCCAAATGGTATTTTTATTCCTTCTATCATTTTCACTTTTATGAAAAAAATTTGTATTCAGGTCTCCTTCCTTGAGCCAATTAATCTTGCTTTTCAGCTTCCATGTAAGTTCTTCAATCCACAGGATCTCCATCTTTCTTTTCTGTAGTTGATCAATCAGCTTGTATGTCTCTTGATTAGGTGCTTTATTTACAAAGTCCACATGTAGACTACAGAGACTTCTAGATATATCCTTTATTTCTGCCCAGAGAAAGTCCTTCTTTTTTGTCTCCCATTATTTTGTTAGGCATTTGATCCTTTGTAGTTTTTTATGAAATATTTCCCATCCATAAGAGCCCTCGAATTGAGTATTGTTATTCCAACATTCTCTAACCATCATGTTATATTCGGGATCCTCTAGCCATGTGTTGAGCCCCAAAGATGTCCTTCCCCTTCACCAAATTTCACTTCATTTCCTTTGTCCCTTATCAATTACAGGCTTAAATAGTCAATAGGATTGGTTAAAGACACTTTAAGAATGTATATAATGACTAACTTGCTACACTTTTATGGTTTTGTTATTGTAGTAATTTTTGACTAGACTTAGCTACAGAATGCAGCCATTCTGTAGCTAGTTGTCGATTCCACAGTTGTCTTCATGTTCTCATAGGTTCCAGGTGTCACCTCAAAGAAAAACGCATATGGGTGAATTCCAGACTTCATCCACATCATTCCTTGCTCCCTACGAAGTCTGAGCAGAAAGGTGGTTATGCACGTGGAAAACCAAAACTAAGAGACAGACTTCTAATAGGACAAGGACTATACAGATGTCTTTAATCACAGTACGAGACCTCCACCAGAGTTCTAATTTGATTTTAGTTGGGAAAGACATTTATTCCTATTTTATCTCAAGGGAAGTTATGTAATTTTCTTATAAGAATGACTCGGGAGACCGAGAAACAGCTAGCTAGATTTATGTTTTGTTGCTAGATCTCAAAAGACCGTAATACTCTGTTTTTGAAATACTTTTCCTTTAATGAAAGAAGCACCGCTTTATTGCAATATCTGAGGAAATCTTGAGGAGATTTGTATGTTGATCTGGTGGTAGAGGGCCCCTACTGCCCGAGAAGCTTTGTGCACATTGTTTAGATAAGTAATTTTAGCCTTGTTGCATTCCTAGTTTAAGCAATTTTCTGAACTTTGTGTTTTATACTCACTTGCATTGGATGCTACAGTCTAGTCTTGTTCTCATGAATTATTCCAAAATATCACTAATATTGAATGAGATATAACTGTAGTATTTTAGGAATTAGTTTCCTTTTTCTGAACTTTACGTTTTTGTGCTCAATTACATCAATTGTTACAGCTAGACTTGTTCTTCCGAATTGTTCCAAAATATCCCTAATACTGAACAAGATAGGGTTGTAACAATTTAGAGATTAGTTGCATTATAAGTGTAGTTTTAATACTCCGGAGATTAATGGCGCGCTAGTTCATTTTCTGCTCACTGTATTTCAAGTTAGACTAATGGCACGCTAGTTCAGTTTTTGTTCACTATATTTCAAGTTAGGATAATGGCATTCTAGTATAGTTGTGGTCACTGTATTTGAAGTTTGAATGATTGCATTTTAGTTCAGCTTTATCTATTGTATTTTTAGTTTCATTAGTTAGTTGTATGCTAGTTTTGTTCCATTAGACTTCAAGGCCTTCATTATTTACAAACTACTCTTGTTATTAATCTCTTCCAACACATCATCATATGGATAGGAATTAGTGATATCAGTTCAAGGCCTTGACTGTTCTGCAATCTCTTTTAATTGTACAAATAGCCTTTTTCCCAAAAGTATTCCAAAATATTTCTAACTTCCGAATAAGGCTTAGTAGTGACAATTTAAGTTGTAGAATGGATTAATTTCAGTGTCATAGGTTAATTTAGAGTAGAGTTCCTCACTGTGTTGCAGACTATCTTTTCCAAATATGTTCCAACAAATTTCTAGCCATGGATAAGATTTTCTCTATGATCTTGTAGGTGGTTGTTTACTTATAAGAACCTCATGGCACTAACTTATCCTTTTCTCAAGCTATTCCAACATATTTCTAATGAATGAATTGGACTGAGTTCATGTTGTGAGTTATTGAGTTCATGTTGTGAGTTATTTTCTTGTCAAATTTTTGCATTTTCTAAGTGCCATACATAGTTTAGAATAGGTTTTGCTCTGTTTTAGTGTGACCAACAACTTCTCTTTGCCAAAACTTAGTTCTTTTCCTCTTAGAATAAAAACACAAAACTAAAAACATTGAAAAAAAAAACACTAAACACAATGTAGTGAGAAACAAATACCTAGGCACATATAGTGCACTTCACTTCAACAGTTTACTAGCCCTGGTTGACAATTTATGACCTCAATTTAGGAACATTAAGTTGAGCAGACATTTTGGCGCCGTTGCTGGGGAAGTGTAACTAGGTAGCCTTGTTTCTTACCTCCCAAAAACAATGATATGCGTAGAGAAAGAGACTCGAGGGGTAGATTCATAAGAAGCAGAAGCTTGATTCCTAGAACACCACTTGTTTCACCAAGACCAAGAGTTAGCACACCTCCAACTCAAACCCACATTCCATCCTTTACTGATCCTAGACTTCCAGAGGACTTAAGATAAAATATTCCATTAGAAAGACCTTCCACTTCATCCACTGAACCTGTCTTAGAAGAAGATTCAAGGACCCTTGCTAGAGACCTAAACTTTTCAACTTCTACAGAAGAATCAACTATGGCAGAAGAAGGGGGAGGAGGAGTTTTTAATGGAGAACACACACTATTTGGAGGGGGTAGAGGTAGAGGTAGAGGAGAATGAGGTAGAGGTGTAGAAGGAGAAGGAGGCAGAGGAAGAGGTAGAAGAGAAATGGGAAGCTCTTTTGGGTTTCCTATAGTAGATGAAGAAACCAATGCAACTATGAAAAAAATTTCACCCTCTGTCCTTCCAAACTTTTATGGACTCAAAACTGAAGATCCTGAAACCTTCATATTTGAATTTGAAGTCCTATGTAGAACCTATGACTACTTACAAGATGCTCAAAAACTTAAACTATTCCCTTCAACATTGAAAGGAGCAGCATTAAAATGGTTTATGAGTTTGATCAATAGTTCTATTAAGACATGGGAAGACATGAAACAAGCATTTCTAGAGAGGTATTTGGATTACTGTATGCCAGTCAACCATAAGGAAGAAGTGTTTAAAATGTTACAAAAAGAGGATGAAAATTTGGAAGATTTGTTGGAGAGGTTTAACTATAACATCAAGAGGGCAAAAATTGAAAACTTAGACCAAGACACCTTGAAAGCTCTCTTGTTGAAGACAATTAGGGATGAATGGTTAGATATCCTTAACATGATGGGAAAAGGGGATATATCTCAGCTCACATTACCTGAAATAGTTGAATTATGTATCAACCTTTCAAGAGGGAAATCTAAAACTATAAAAGGACCAAGAGACCCTGCTCTTGCAAGGGCAAGTAAATCTGCTTCTGGGACAGTAAATAGGGCAGAAATAGGACATATGCTTGATGAATTCAAATCTGATATCTTGGGGAGTCTTAGTGAACAAATAGACACCCTTAAGTTACAAAACAAGCAGAAAACTGAATCTGATGCCTTAGCAATCTTTTGTCCCAAATGTAGAAAAAAACATGCCTTGAGAGAGTGCCCTTTGGATGCAAAAGTTGTAGAGACTTGTGTAATTTGTTCAGAAAAACATGAGACCAAGAGTTGTCTTTCACTTCTTGGTCTTAAAGTTGTCTTTCAAGAAGAAACTCCTACAAGTTCGACATAATCTCTCAATTTTGTCTCCAGGAGACCTTGGAAAGGACTTCAAACACAAGGATTTCATGATCATTTGTATAATCAACCCCCACCAAATTGGAATTCTTGGCAGCAACCTTGGCCCCAATTTCAAAATCAATCACAAACTTGGGCGCAAGGAGCACAAAATCCCTATGGAAGATACTTTCAGTATTACCAATATCCACCATCCTACCCACCATATTCACATTTTCCTCCTCAACAAAACTTTCAACAAAATCCTCAACAAAATCCACAAAATCCACAACATCACAATCAACCAATTCCATTACCATTTCCTCATAAAAAAAATCAGTTGCCTGCCCAACCCATACCAAACACCAACAATAAAAATCCTCAGAACACATATATGATAGAAGGCCAACAGTTTCCAACTTATTTGATCACCCCTTTAGACCTTAGTGATGTTCAACTTAGGTCTGGAAGAATACTTGAAAAGAGGAAACCTTCTGTAATCATACAAGAGCAAGACAATTCTGAGGAAGATTCTCTACGAGTAAATAAAAGTCTTGAAGAGAACACAACTTTCCAAGACTCAAACATTGAAAAATCAAAACAAAAAGAACCAATAATTTCAACTCCTATATTAGAGAAGCCATCAACATCCACTTCTACACCCCCCTTTCCAGAAAGATTACAAATTGATAGGGTATAGAAAACAAATTATGCCTAATTATGATTTCCTGTATGAGCCGAGAAATGTTTAGACAGACTTACTATTGCAAGCTTACTGGAAGGAAATTCAAACTTAGCAAAGACAATAAAGGAGTTGTTGCTAAGAAAGAGGAAAAATAGAATAAGAGAGATAAAGAAAAATCTAACCCAAGGTGAAAATAGCAGATATCATGATGGGTAAGATTGCTATTCCAAAGTATCTAGACCCAGGAAATCCAGTTGTTAAGATACACATCAATGGAATTGAGATCCAAAACACACTTATTGATTTAGGAGCAGCAATCAATATGATGAGTAGACAAATCATGGATAGACTGAAACTTCCTAATCTTCTTTTTACACCCACATTATTACAATTAGCAGACAAATCTGTGATCAAACCTGATGGGGTAATAGAAGACATTCCAGTGTCCCTAGATTCTTGGGAATATCCTGTGGATTTTATGATCCTAAATCCTAAGAATAATCTAGGAGGGCATCCTATTATATTAGGAAGACCTTGGTTAGCTACAACTGATGCTTTCATTAGTTGTAGATCCGGTGATATGTACATCTCTGATGGTAGTTCAACCAAGAAATTTACCTTGTATCCTCCAGCAAAAACAATTATAGAATTGGATGATACTCAATGGATAGAGGATGAAGAAGACTTACAACCTCTCTTCACAATTTCAGAAATTAGTGAAGATAGCCAGATTCTGAATACCTTAGAGAACTTTGAATCCTCTTCGGAATACAAACATGAAAAATTTCAAGAAGAATCCAACATTGAGTTTTTATCATCAAGACAAATGTCTCTTTATTCCATGGATAAATTTGGCAACTCTACAATCGAGATATTTCCAGGAAAAACTTTAAACATAAATAAGAACCTAGAGAAATCTCAACAAGCAGAGCTAGTCAAAATATTACAGAGACATTCTTATGCATATGCATGGGAGTACACTAATATGAAAGGGATAAGCCCCAAGACTTGCACTCATCACATCTATATAGAGGAAAATTGTAAACCAATCAGACAACCTCAAAGACAGATGAATCCAAATCTTAGGGAAATTGTTAAAGAAGAATTGCAGAAATTGTTAAATGTTAACTTTATCTATCCCATTTTAGATAGTCAGTGGGTTTCTCCTTTGGTAATTGTGCCGAAGAAAAATGGTAAATGGGGGGTATGTATTGAATACCAAGAATTAAACAAAGCTACTCTTAAAGATCATTTTCCCCTACCTTTCATAGATCAGGTATTAGATACATTAGCTGGAAAAAAGTACTTCTCATTTTTAGATGGGTTTAGTGGTTATAATCAAATCCAAGTAGCACTTGAAGATCAAGACAAAACCACATTTACATGTCCTTGGGGTACCTATGCTTACTGAGTATTTCCATTTGGATTATGCAATGCACCTGCCACATTTCAAAGGGAAGTACTGGGAATCTTTTCAGATCTAATACATGATTGTGTAGAGGTATATATGGATGATTTCACAGTTTATGGAAACACATTTGAAGAAGCCTTAGAAAACTTGGAAAATTTTTTAGAGAGATGTAAAGAAGCAAATCTTTCAATAAGTCATGAGAAGTGTTTTATGATGTTTACTGAAGGAATTGTTTTGGGGCATCACATTTCAGGGGATGGGATTAGAGTTGATGAGTCAAAAGTTGAAGTCATCTCTAACTTATCTGTTCCAAGTTGTCAAAAATATGTTAGGATTTTTCTAGGATTTACAGGATATTATTGAAGGTTTATAGAAAACTTCACTAAGATAGCATCTCCACTTTTCAAATTACTTACCAAGGACTGTGAATTCAAGTGGAATCATGATTGCCAGTTAGCCTTTGAGACCCTGAAAACAAAAATCTCTGAAGCACCTATTTTAAGGGGACCTAACTAGAAGTTACCTTTTCATATTTCAACAGATGCCTCAGATACAGCTCTAGGAGCAGTATTGGGACAAAAAGACCTGATTCCTTATGCCATCTACTATACCAATAAAAATTTGACTCCTTCAGAGTTAAACTATACTGTAACTGAAAAAGAGTTTTTAGCTGTTGTTCATGCCATAAACAAATTCAGACACTATATAACAGGCTATGAAACTTTTGTTCACATAGATCACTCTGCAATTAGATATCTAATGAACAAATCAATTACTAATGGCAGAGTCATAAGATGGTTATTGCTTTTACAAGAATTCAACATTACCATTCTAGATAGGCCTGGAAAACAAAACACAGTAGCTGATTTCCTATCTAGACTCAAAAACATCAAAGATGACACTCCAGTTGAAGATCAATTTCCTGATGAATATCTTTTTGCAATTTCTACTCAAACTCCTTGGTTTGCTGACATTGCTAATTATTTAGTTTCAGGAAAATTTTCTTCAATAATGAATGCAAGAGATAAAAGAAAAATCATTTATGACAGTGCAAAATATTCATGGGTTACTAATGAGTTGTACAAGACAGGTCCAGATTTGATCATTAGGAGATGTGTTCGTGAAGATGAGATGCCTGAGATTCTCAAAGCATGTCATGATGAACCTTGTGGCGGACACTTTGCTGATAAGAGGACAGCCTATAAGATCCTTAATTTAGGATATTATTGGCCATCCTTTTTTAAAGATGCTAAAGAGTATGTCAAAAGGTGTGACAGTTGCCAAAGGGTAGGGAAACCTTCTCCTTCAGGTGAGATGCCATTGCAGCCTCAGGTACATATTGAACCTTTTGAAAAATGGGCTTTGGATTTTGTAGGACCTATTAGTCCTCCATCAAGATAAAAGAAATATATATTAGTTTGCACTGATTATGTTACCAAATGGGTAGAGGCCAAGCCATTACTTTTTGCTACTGAAGCATCTGTAGTTAATTTTCTTTTTGAGGATATTTTTACTTGTTTTGGTGTCCCAAGGGAAATTGTTACAGATCAAGGAGTTCAATTCACATCAAGGCTAGTGGAACAAATGATGGAGAGGTACAAAATCAGACACAGAAAATCTACACCCTATCATCCACAAGCAAATAGTCAAGTGGAATCTACTAATAAGGTTATTGAAGGGATCCTAACAAAGACTGTCCATTTACATAGAAAATATTGGGTAGATAGGCTTCCTGAAGCCTTGTGGGCCTATAGAACTACATGGAGAAGCACAATAGGCCATACTCCTTATGAACTTGTTTATGGAAAGTAAGTTTTGTTTCCCATAGAGTTCCAGATTCAAACTTTCAAAATGGCAGTTCAGCTAGGACTTGATCTATCAGAGGCACAAAAGCACAGATTGGAGCAGATTAATGAATTGGATGAGATCAGACAAGATGCAGTTTAGAAAACAAGTATAGTCCAACAGCAAAGGACTAGATGGCATGACAAGTACATCAAGGAAAAGAAGTTCAAAGAAGGTGACTGGGCTCTCTTGTTTGATTCAAAGTTCAAGGATTTTCAAGGTAAATTCCAAACACATTGGCTTGGGCCATATGAAATTATAAGAATTTTTGACAATGAAGCAATAAAAATCAGGACAATAGATGAAGAGAAGGTCACTTTTCTTGTAAATGGTCATAGATTGAAGCTGTATCATAAGCCACTTTCAAGAGAAGAATTTGTCAAGAGATTCCAGGAAAAAAGTGATGTGAAGTTAATGAAGAAGAATTTTTCTTCTTCATCAACTTAGTTGAATTTTCTGAATTCAAAAGCATAAAAAAAATAAAATAAAATAAAATAAAAAAATAAAAATAAAGTATAAACATGAAAACTAATTACTGATTAGCATGTTTATACAGAAAAGATAAAGTGAAAATCAAAATCCTTCTGACACTTTAGCTTTTCAGATTTGTTTTTGTTTTTGTTTTTTTGCAAGCAGTCATTACAAAATCATAAGTTTCACTCCACCATGTCTCATTTCATTCATATTTCATTCACTCCATTTATTCGTATTTCATTCATTCCATTCATCCATACTTCATTCACTCCATTCCATGGTCCATTTCATTTCCATCTCAGATTTCTAAATTTGATCTCTTTCTGCAGATTGAGTGTTACAAATCATAAATTGCAGACCACTTTTTATGTTTCATTCCACTTCAAAATTGTGATTCATTTCATTCCATTACATTTCACCTCACTCCTGATCCATTTCACTCTATTTCATGATCCATTTCATACAACATTCCATTCCATGTTTCAAAGTTTCTACAGGCACATTCTGCAGCCAGTCAGACGTTCTGCAGCCAGCTAGACATTCTGCAGCCGAATATCCAGAAGGCAACTATCCGGTAATCATTTGATCAATAGCAAATTGATCCTATACACCTATGACAACAAACAAAATCAAAGGAGTTATGAAGATTGAAGAATCAATGATTTTCAAAGGAGGACAAAGCATATCAAAACTACAAAGAAAGAATTTTTTTTTAAAGGAAAGACAAAGGTAAAGTTGTAAAATTATTATGATGACAGAATATAAAAGTTATAGTATAGTTAGGTTATGTATGATTCAAAAATTTGTTTTAACTATTCGTGTTGATCATGCCTATTAAGCATATCATAAAAACTTTGGACAAAATCCCTTCCACTCCGCCATTTCAAATCATCATTTAAAACTTAATGGTTAAAATACTGAAGTGACCTATTCGGTCACGTCACCAGCCAAAGTATTCAGTGATGATTTTGAATTTCTCACGAAATGTTTCCGCGGTCTTTTCTCCCATGATGGTTCTCAAACTCATTAATTCGTGTAAATCACCCTCACTACATTTCATTCATTCTATAACCTTTTCATATCATCCTTTCGTAGCTAATTCCTACTGCATAAACAGATAACAACATATTTGGGGTAAAAACAACTCTTTAACAACCATTTTCACTGTGGATAGAAGAACAGTAAATTGAAGGTTGAGAAGAGAAGCCATGGGTCTCATAGTAAGATCCGAACCAGTTGGAACCAAGTACTTAGAGGGCTACCCACAAATTAGAGAAATGCTACAGCAAACTGGGTGGTTACAATTCTTGGAAAAAATTTAATGGTTTTCATAAGGAGGTAACTAAAACATTTGCACGGTCCTTCAATGGAGCGGAGGTCGAAATAGGAGATACTAAATTCACTATTACAGAGGCTTTCATTGCAGAAGCAACGAAATTACCTAGGCAAGGATAACGGTGGTTCAAAAATAGGGAATTTCATAATGAGACATGGAGGCAAATGCTCAAAACACCAGGTATGGATGTTTCCATTTTTAAGAAGGGTATTCCTAGCTCAGCACTGAAAAATAAATGGCGGAATATGTTTCTCATTTTTCAAAAAATTATAACTTGTGAGGGAAGGTTTGGTACCCTCTATGTTTATCATATTCGGTTAATGATGCATTTCTTAGATGAAGAAATCAATTTACCCTTTTTCCTTCTTCATAGTATGAAGAGAATGGCCTCTAATGTACAAAAGAGGGTTCAATTCCTGGAAACCACTTTGTACCACCACAACCTAATTAAAATCCTAATTGAACATCATTTGAGAAAAGTGGGAGACAATTGGGATGAGTTTCTAGTAAGGAATCACTTTGAAGAACCCAAGGAACTTCCATCTGAAGGCAAGCCTACAAGAAGAAGCAGGAGAAGGAAAATTTCCGAAGCTGTTGAAACTAAAATTGGTAAGTCTATACAAGAGGACAGTGAAGAGATAATTTCTGAGAAATTGACTGAAATTAGGAAACAGCTTAAAAAGGAGAAGATGATAAGAAGGTATGCCAAGGAGAGAGGTGAAGGACCATCTCAACCAAGACGAAGCCACAGACTTAGGGGTATATTGAAGAAAACAAGGATTAGACAAACGGGAATCATTGAGGATGAAGAGACACCAACTGCTAGATCACCTGAGTACCAATATGAAGAGGATCTTGATGAAGGAGCTCTGGAGATAGACCCAGCACAACAACAAATTTACAATTATGTTGAGACATTAGAGAAGAGAGCCTCAAAAAGTAGAGACAGAACTCCTAGCCCACCAGAATCTGCAATTGATATATTAAGAAGAGATAAATATGAGTTAGAAGTATTCAATAGGCATATCAAGAATGAGAATGACATTTTAAGGGAGCAGGTTAAGCTGAAAAGTGATATGAATACAACTCTCTCTCTGCAAATGGAAAAGTTGTACAAGGCTAGTGAGAAATTGAAGAAGAAAAACAAAAAGTTGAGCAGGGCACTTATAAATTTGAGATTCAAGTTGGTCATAAAGAAGCCTAGGAGGCCATTAACTATCAGGCAAAGCAGAAGAAGGAGCCTAGATTTCCTAGCAGAAGTCTCAGAATATATGATTTGATTGCATGAGGACATGCAAAAACTTTGCAATGGGGGTATGTTGAGCCCCAAAGATGTCCTTCCCCTTCACCAAATTTCACTTCATTTCCTTTGTCCCTTATCAATTACAGGCTTAAATGGTCAATAGGATTGGTTAAAGACACTTTAAGAATGTATATAATGACTAACTTGCTACACTTTTATGGTTTTGTTGTTGTAGTAATTTTTGACTAGACTTAGCTACAGAATGCAGCCATTCTATAGCTAGTTGCTGATTCCGCAGCTGTCTTCATGTTCTCACAGGTTCCAGGTGTCACCTCAAAGAAAAATGCATATGGGTGAATTCCAGACTTCATCCACATCATTCCTTGCTCCCTACGAAGTCTGAGCAGAATTATACAGGTGGTTATGCACGTGGGAAACCAAAACTAAGAGACAGACTTCTAATAGGACAAGGACTGTACAGATGTCTTTAATCACAGTACGAGACCTCCACCAGAGTTCTAATTTGATTTTAGTTGGGAAAGACATTTATTCCTATTTTATCTCAAGGGCAGTTATGTAATTTTCTTATAAGAATGACTCGGGAGACCGAGAAACAACTAGCTAGATTTATTTTTCGTTTCTAGATCTCAAAAAGACCGTAATACTCTGTTTTTGAAATACTTTTCCTTTAATGAAAGAAGCACCGCTTTATTGCAAGATCTGAGGCAATCTTGAGGAGATTTTTATGCTGATCTGGTGGTAGAGGGCCCCTACTGCCCGAGAAGCTTTGTGCACATTATTTAGATAAGTAATTTTAGCCTTGTTGCATTCCTAGTTTAAGCAATTTTCTGAACTTTGTGTTTTATACTCACTTGCATTGGATGCTACAGTCTAGTCTTGTTCTCACGAATTATTCAAAAATATAACTAATATTGAATGAGATATAACTGTAGTATTTTAGGAATTAGTTGCCTTTTTATGAACTTTACGTTTTTGTGCTCAATTACATCAATTGTTACAGCTAGACTTGTTCTTCCGAATTGTTCCAAAATATCCCTAATACTGAACGAGATAGGGCTGTAATAATTTAGAGATTAGTTGCATTATAAGTGTAGTTGTAATACTCCGGAGATTAATGGCACGCTAGTTTAGTTTCTGTTCGCTGTATTTCAAGTTAGACTAATGGCACGCTAGTTCAGTTTCTGTTCACTGTATTTCAAGTTAGGATAATGGCATTCTAGTACAGTTGTGGTCACTGTATTTGAAGTTTGAATGATTATATTTTATTTCAGCTTTATCTATTGTATTTTTAGTTTCATTAGTTAGTTGTATGCTAGTTTTGTTCCATTAAACTTTAAGGTCTTCATTATTTACAAACTACTCTTGTTATTAATCTCTTCCAACACATCATCATATGGACATGAATTAGTGATATCAGTTCAAGGCTTTAACTGTTCTGCAATCTCTTATAATTGTACAAATAGCCTTTTTCCCAAAATTATTCTAAAAGACTCCTAACTTCCGAATAAGGCTTAGTAGTGACAATTTAAGTTGCAAAATGGATTAATTTCAGTGTCATAGGTTAATTTAAAGTAGAGTTCCTCACTGTGTTGCAGACTATCTTTTCCAAATATGTTCCAACAAATTTCTAGCCATGGATAAGATTTTCTCTGTGATCTTGTAGGTGGTTGTTTACTTAGAAGAACCTCATGGCACTAACTTATCCTTTTCTCAAGCTATTCCAACATATTTCTGATGAATGAATTGGATTGAGTGCATGTTGTGAGTTATTTTCTTGTCAAAGTTTTGCGTTTTCTAAGTGCCATACATAGTTTAGAATAGGTTTTGCTCTGTTTCAGTGTGACCAACAACTTCTCTTTGCCAAAACTTAGTTCTTTTCCTCTTAGAATAAAAACACAAAACCAAAAACATTGAAAAAAAAATACTAAACACAACGTAGTGAGAAACAAATACCTAGGCACATATAGTGCACTTCACTTCAACAATTTACTAGCCCTGGTTGACAATTTATGACCTCAATTTAGGAACACTAAGTTGAGCAGACACCATGCTCGATTAAATTTAAATGGAATCCCCCTTCTCCTCTTCTCCTCACGCCATGAGAGAAAAATGGGCATATGATCTGAAAGATCTGATACCACCACCCCTATCCTTAACGGTCCCAGCTGGGAGAAAAGTGATTCACTCACCATTGCTCTGTCTAATCTTTTACCAATGAAGTCCCCATCCACCCGTCGATTGGTCCATGTTGGTATGATGGGGAAAGGTTTCATGTCTTTAAGGAGGGACTTGTCAAAAATCCATCCAATGTGACCCGCCATTGGGTCCAACCTGGCTTTAGCTCCCCATGATTCACCGGATTGAGAGTGGAGTTATAATCTCCAATGAAAATCAAGTTACCAATATTAAGAATGCCAGATCTGTAAAGTCGGACCAGAAGGCAGCTCGATTTTGGCACGGAGCATATAAATTAACAATATTGTAAATGCCCTGTAGTCCCTTTATATGTCCAGACATAATAATACCTCTGAAAAACTTGTATGCTTGAAAATTGGCATATGATGGATTCCAGATAGCCAAAAGACCACCTGCATGTCCCTCCGCATTGACAACAGCTGCGTGCCATCCCAATCTGATAGCCAATAAAGTACTAATAGCTTTAGTCCTGTTACACAAAGTCTCCTGGAAGAGTGCAATATCCGGATTCAAATCCCTAAGAAAATCTCTTAGGCTAAGGTGTTTGGAGGAGTCGCCTATACCCCTCATATTCAAGGATAAGATGTAAGTCATTTGGATACCCTAGGAGGGTTGCTTGCTCTAAGCACCCTGAGGTCATCTGATGCAGAGATGGGTACATCCATAAGGTCCAAGAAATCATCATGAAATAGGGACTTGTTTTTAATTCTACCCTTGAAGTGCCTAGTCTCGGATTTTGTTTTTTTCCTCACAGTAATATTATTTCCAGAGAGATGACAATATCAGTTTCCTTTGGGATGTCATCAAATACATTCAAAGCTGCCAGGTCTAGGTTCAGATTGCCTATAAGAGAGTCAATGTTGCTACCAACTATATTCTTAGGGGAGTCTGAGATATCAAAGTTTTCGTTATGACGCGGGGAGGGGGGAGATGCCCATTCAAGGGGTGGCATGGACGAAGAGATATGTAAAGGCTCAGCTGGGGTGTTAGATGGAGGGGGATCATCAAATGACATAGAAGCAAAGGAGATTTTTTGGTCAGTCCTACCCATCTCAAGACCCGAGTAGTTATCAACCATCAATTCGTTATTACCCACCGGAAGTCCAGGATCATTGGGGGAATAAAATCATTTATAGGAGTAGATTTTTCAGTAAGGGCACTAGCTGAGGCATATACCTCATCATCAGTAGATGGAGGAGTAGAATTACCTGATGGGAGATCTTACTGTCTTCCATTTGTTTCCATGTCCCTCCTCGAGCCATCAATACTCTGTTTTCCATGTCGTGGGTATCAGAGCCTCATTGGAAAACTTCCTTTTAAATGGCCAGTGCAATGACAAATAAGGCATCTGAATGATACACCCCAATAATCGACTCTTTGCCTATGTCTTCTTTGTCCCCAGACCAGGTCAACATCCCTGAGTAGACCACCTGAGAAACATACCTCCACTAGTAACCATGCAATTATTTTATCACTGGATCCAAGAATACTAGGATCAATATACTTCGTACTCCCAATGGAGTTTCCAATGGCCCTTAACGCTTTTAACGTCCAAAATTCCAGCGAGAGACCTAGAAGATTTACCCAAATAGTTTTACTTTTAGGAGTCTCGATCACCAGGTTGAAGCCAAGATACCAGGGGAGTAGTTGCATGAAGATTTTCCCTCTTACCCACGTCTTGTTCACAATCATAGCAACGTATTTTTCATGCATGAAGTGGATACTGAACCAGTTGTTTAGTAGGAAGCTAACCTTTAGGGTATAACCCACAATTTGACTCCAATATTTCTTTTCCCAATCCACCATATCCACATCATGCCCATCTACAAACACCCAACGACCTATAAGAGCTAGCTTCCAGAGGCTAGCCACCCGCCCCCATAAATCATCATATTCCAAAGCCACTTCCTTGACGTCCATTGCTGGTTTGTAACAAGAGTTATGTTTCTGCCCGCGACCTTGCCGTCGTGTAGCACCTCTGCAAGCAGCATTCAGATTCCTCTCAATTGGATCATCTTTTTTGCCATCGTTGAAACCTGGGGGA
Organism: Pinus albicaulis; assembly: GCA_034641835.2. NCBI lineage: Eukaryota > Viridiplantae > Streptophyta > Pinopsida > Pinales > Pinaceae > Pinus > Pinus albicaulis. The sequence continues at coordinate 55,815 of JAXQQM020082761.1, read as the reverse complement.
GAAATAATGGACTGAGCTATCAAACGGGCATCCACCTCTAATTCCCTCTATCAATTTTTTTTAGCCGCGATTGTGGCAGCAATTAGAGCTTCATGTGCGGACGTGTTAGAGGATAGAAAATAATTATTCTCGACCATGATGAATTCACTAAATTTTTCTGACAATGACCAACGTGTATGCGGAATGGGCAGGTAGGTTTGGGTCTAATCCCACTCAGAAGTTGGCAAACCGACATAATAGTCATCGAATTTGAAAAGAATATAGTACAAACATTAAGAATGTTCGTATCCTGCGTTAAATATCCCAACCACTCATAGCATACAAGAAGTAGGAAGTCAGAGCATTAATCCATTGTTTATTGAGAGAATGAAACAAAGATTTTTTAATCTAGGCAATGTCAGCATCCTTGTAGAATCTATAAATGGAAGCCATCACCGACATATAGAACAACCTGGATATACCACTCCGCGTCTATGTATAACCTTGATGTGCGTAATCTGTCAGCCAAACCTAGCTGTTATCGCACCCAACATCAATGAAATTTGAATTCCCAGCCATTGACAAGAACCGTCAATACAACTTTCACCACCAAATTCGAGCAAGTGTGAAAGTCTAGAACCATATTTCAGGCGAACATATGACGGTCGGAAAAAAGGTGGTGAGCCAAATCCGTAGGAAAAACCAGAACAAAAACTATAGTGTGAAATTTAAACATGGTAGCAACAGCAGCAACAACAGCCTGGGCATCGCCACCACCTGGAGCAAATTTGTATGCCAATATCCTTGTAGGGTTTGGAAATAATGAAAGACTCCATCCACTTACGCCAAAGATAATACCATTTTTATGGATTTTGAACTGGTTGAGAGTCAGAGTTGGATGATAATTCTTGCGAGGGGATTCTACCGTCGCGATTTAACATTTGCCTTGTAGTTTGTATTGTTCATAGCCACTAATATGACTATAGCAACACACATTAAGAAAATGATCATAAACACCTCCCCTAGCTCAGAGGGCATCTTCTACTGGATAATGACAGTGTTGGAGCAGATATACACCCTATGCATCAACAACATCCTCTCTAAAATAGAGAATATACCCAGTCCCAAAAATAATAGGGTGTTTTCGAGCTATTAATAGACACATCTATACCTCGAATCCTATCTTCCAATACTTTAAAGTTCCGAACATAGAGTAACAATCAAATATGAAGATTGTCCTTGAACCATATAGCTTCATTCCACTATCAAACCTAAACTACCAACCCGTCATCCCTATACAGGTTGGTTCCAATCCCTCAGGGTTCCATGATAATCAAAAGACATTGAGTAATAGCGTACCCAAAATCCCTTCCATGGTCACATCCATACCTAGATGACCTATCCTGTCTACAGCTTAGGGATTCTGCATTGACGACCTTGGCGTGCATGGATGTGCTATGGTCAGGCAGGTTGGATACCTAGATTGGCTTGCCTGGGCCTTAGAGGCAATACCTATGTATTTAGTCCTCCATGGAAAGATTTTCCTTTTGCAAAATTGTTCTTGACTAGCTAGGGTTCAGAATGAGGCACAATGGCGCATGAGGGAGGCAAGGTAGTTTCCTTCTTTGTCTCCCATCAATAGTTGAAAATCGACAGATTTTTAGGGTTTTCATAGATGATGGCCACAAATTTCTATGGAAAAAATTAGTTCATTTTTTGAAACATTTTGTGTAGAATTTTAAGGATCCAATCTGAGGACTAGATTCCTCTAAAAAATGAGCCAATTTCAAGAAAGAAAAATAGTTGTCCAGATGGAATCCAAGAAGTTATCGACATTTTTTTTTTAAAGGAAATATATTACATTATATTAAAAAGAATTGGTTTTTGGGCTAGGTCCCTTACAAATTCCTCATGTTCCAGAAATTCACTACTTTCAGAAGGGACCAAAATGCAAAAATTCTGTTCTTATGACATTTTTTCCCCTACTCTAATTATGATGCCCGCCTGCTACAAGCTTGAAAAAAAACTCCTAATATCCATATATATCTACATAGCATCAAAATACATCAAAATCTATGAGTTTATCTATCAAATAAAGGACTAGGTTGAACAATGTCGCTATGCCACTTGTGTCCTAGCTTTATCTTGATATTCCAGCCACTCGCGCATGACGAGCCTTTTTCCTCGCATGGTCAACATTGGTCCCTGTCGCTTCCACATTGAGCTGATCACCACTGCTACATTTTTCTTCCAATTCGACCACCCTTATGTCGAAAGCCATTAATTCAGTCCAAATCTCCGCTTGAAGTTGTTCCAATTTTCTCCACTATAGTTCATGTTTGGTTTCGATGAGAAATTGGAATGACTTCCATTCATTATCCTCCATAAAATTCTTCTGTTGGGGGGTAATTAACAACCCTTCGACTGGTTCCAACAGTCTTGCCAGTAGTCTGTTAGTTTTGGCATCCTCATTCTCCTCATACCGGTCACCTAGATTCGCCATATCCGAGTTAAGCCACTCCACACTTCGAATTTCAAAGGATGCTAGCCACCCCTATTCACCGTTGTGAACCCTCAGCAACAATGCATTGCGGGATTGGAGTACTACAAAAATACCTTATATAACCTTTCTTTCTTCTGAACTGCCACCTTGTGCCATTGAAATGCAGGAATTTCATATCTAGGCCTAAATCTCAACAAGCCCCTTGGAATGTCATTTGATAAATACAGAAGGATGGAAATATTAATTCTATCCCGCAACCAATTGAATGCATTACCAGAGCCGATGATCACCTTGTGAAAGCTCATTCCATCCTTAATTAAAACTATATGCCACTTGTTGTCACAATTCACTTCCTTTGATCGCCATACATTATTTTGATTTACACAAGGATTAATTTCCTTTATGCTATGTGGACGAGAAGTTAATATATGTCACCTTCCCTTACGTGCTTGCACCAAATTACGAACTACAATCCCTATGCATGATGGGATGAGTGAATGAGTGATGAGTATATGAGCTAGTTCCACCGTGGAGACTCGTTCAATTATCCAGCTGACAAGGTCTTTATATATGGTTTTATATTCACAATGATTCATTTCCATGATTATGGAATGGGTAAAATGAGAATCAATCCTTCATCCATTACTAGTTTCCCCTATTCCAATGTAACTCCTTTATTAGCAATTGAAATCTGCCGTTGTGTTCAACAGTTTTGTACATATGGAAGAATTCAATTTTCTCAAATTACATTGTTTATAGAATGATTTTTTGAAGGATGAAAGAGTGAACTGAAGTTAGCGATCTTTTAGCTTTTCACAACTGGTGGATTACAATCATTAAGTCTCCAAACATTGATATTTTAGTATTTTTCTTTGCTAGTGCTATTTCCAAGCCCTGCTAAAGTGCTAGGTATTTACCTTGGTTATTAGACGCAATACTCAATCCCCAGGTATATTGAGTCTTTGTTTGTTCATCGGGTTATATGATAACCCCTCCCACTCTTTCAACCCATGTTATTGACAATTATAATTAACCTTTTTTAGGGTTTCTTCCAATGATGGTTGAAAATTTTACAGATTGGATATGTTTTGATAGAGAACACATATTTCAATCAAACCAATGCCAAAATATCTAGAGAAGTGGTGGAATTTCATAGTTGGGGTTATAATAGAAAATATGATGTGTACAACACAAGCTATGATCAGCCTCAAACCCTAACTACATAAGGGAGCTTCATTGAGAAACTTCATGAAAAGTGATTTTTTTAGGACCGTATTTCCATTTTTGGTTTATAGCAAGCCAAATATATTTTATAGGAAAAGATGATAATCTTCATATTGAAGAATACATAAAATGGATGAAGTCTAAACATCCATTTTTGTAGAGACCTTATCTCCTTGATAATTTAAGAGATGATGCATCCATTTGGTGGAGTGGACTTAACCATGAAGAGATATATGTACTTTGATGAAGTTCTTATGGATCAATCACATTGAATTTTTTTTGGGTCAACGTTTCAAACTAATTAGTGTGGTTCATCACCAGGATCATGTTGAACCACACTAGCTAATTCAAAACGTTGGCCCAATTTTTTTTCAATGTGATTGATTTGGAAAAAAATAATCAAAGCATTATGAATCATAGAAGCCTAAACTTAGATATATGTACTTTCGGATAAAGAATATGAATTTTTTTTTCTTTCTAAACATGTGATATCATGTTGTGAAGAAAGATAAAAAGAGCACTACGTATCCATTTTCATATTCATGTTATTACATGTTCATGGATGTATTCAACAAGAGAAGGTCATTGTTTCTATTAACTCTAATTGTAAGCATACTTTCATCAATGTTAATTTAGATAAAATATAGCAAGTTGCAACAATGAATATTCGAAACCCCAGATTGAGGGGTGAAAATATTCATATTGTTAACGATAAATATTTCCATGGATAGATGTGTTGCATTGAAATATTTATGCTATAGATATGGATGATGTTGATTTGTTTTAGGATATCCTTGGATGGATTCAATTGGTACAATTAATGTTAATGTGCAAAAAGAAGTTTTTGAAGCTTTAGTATTAAAAAAATAAGGTCACATTACAAAATATATCTTTTTGTAAACAAAAGGGTCTAAGGGGCCATATGAAGAAGACATATATTTCTGCATTATGATAGTAAAGAAATAATATTGAATGTAAACAAGTGTATGCAATATTTTCATTTATAATGTATTTGAAATCACAATGTATTAACATACTTTCTTAAGATGTCCTCTATATCTTAGTTACTCTTTCAATTTGCCTCCCAATTATAAGATGGCAAGTAGTGATACAAAAATCCTCTTTCCTTGTAGAAAGAGATACATATTGGTGAAATGAAAATCCCTATAAAAACCATATTTTAAAGAAATTAGTGTATACAAAATATTTCTTTAATACACGAAAAATATAATTTCAAAGTTATTAAATTGAATTTGTTTGTATAAGATGGCCATTTTGGTTACTTCATCTGTTAAAGGTAGAATTGTTAAATGAAGAATCATAGGTGAATAAGAAGAGTCATCAAACCTCTTGGAAAAAGAAAAAAAATATCATCTCTTAATGTATTTAAGTATGACTCTCATTAATAAATTTATTCATTTGTAGAGTTATTCAATACCCAACTTGTCAATGGTATTAGAGCCTAGGTTGTTATTAATAACTCCATGATCTTGCAGACCCTTTGACCTCTCTACTCTAGCCCTTGTAGGAACCATCCTTTCATTGATTTCTATCATCATCACATTGATTGTTCAATCCCCTTGGCATCTCATATTGTAGATAAAATTGAAAAAAATCAAAGCGTTTGGGCTCCCCATATTAGCTCTTTAAGGGTCTATATTTCTTTCTTTATGCAATTTTGTAATGATTTTGGCATTTGATCATTGAAATTTGATCCAGGAAGCAGTCTAAGTAGAAAGTCACAAAACCATAGCCATGGCTAATGAATCTGTTTACAATAACCTTAATTTGTTAGGAGATTTGTGATGTTGAAAGCATAGGTTACCGATGAAAATGATTTATGGGGGTCCCTTCATTTTCAAATTTTTTTATCATTCCGATCCTCGGTCTTATGGGTTATGGGCACATAGTCCACCTTTAACCTTTGACCTCTACTGCGCTAACATGCACATCTGAACCCATGCAACATCAAGAAATTAACTGCAACTTTGTCCTTGGGAAATGATACTCATTCTTCAAATGCTCCACTACCAATATCGATCTCACACCGTCTCATGCCGGCTCACACGTTGCTTCATACAACAAAATAGGCTCACACCGTCAAGACATACATATCATTAACCACGATATTTACACACACACAATTGATTAGGAATCAAGTTTCATTATTTAAACCCATTATACTATTACATAACATATATTAGCGCCTTGGCGTTCCAGTTCATCGTTCAATGACCACCCTTTCATACACACATAGGTTTACAATTTATGGAAGAAAATCACAATATCTTGGATCATTTCACTGTAACACCCTCTTCCCACATCTACCCAAGTAACCGTCCAACTGGGGTAAACATGTGACGAAAGACTACTATAATTAGATTCAACCTCCTAGGTGACCTTAAGGAAGTGGAGCCGACTAAAACACAAAATTAAAACCTTGTACAACAACAATAACACCCCCAGGAGGTAACCCAACCTTTCAGGCCTCTTACCCGTGGGTCACACTGACCTTTTGACCTCTTTGAGCCATAGACGAAGGCACATGTTTGCAAGCCAACATCCAAGAGGAAATAGACATAGGAACAACACTGCATGCCAACGTCCAGTGCCCCAATTCCCCAGTTCTGTGCCAGCGTCCCCGGGATTTGAGCCACCTTTTCAGGCCCAAAACCGAGTGCTCTACCTAGAACTTTATGAAAAGTTCAAAGATGATAAGTAAAAATAGGACGATGATACAAAAGCAATCACATTAATAAGAACTCATCCAGACCCCTCCTAGCCATGGCATGCATTTTGTCAAACATGTCACAAACATTGAAACTACAGGTGTAAACAATAGATCTGAGCATAGGGGTCTCATACTTATCTGAATCGCTAAGAAGCATTCCTCCCTTACATCATTAGCTGCAATACAATCTATTTGACCCTAGATACATTGTGCATTCATTTAGAAATAAAAACATGGAGAGAGCCATACATCACTACTGCCAAAATAGATGCTTATAACCAACATAATAACGATAGAAATACCATGGATACAACAACAATGGAATCCAAATATAAATCAATACCTTTGCATACCAAATACCAAGGGAATGAATTTCTCATTAATGAATGTAGAGACTAACCACAGATGGGACTTCCACATTTCACCCAACCATAGATTGGCTGAGCCAAATTTCTCTTCAGCCAGTCACCCCCATACCATATTCCAAGCATGAGTGTGGGATCTCATCAAACACATCAATCAAAACCAATCTAGGGATTCCAAAGGCCAAACCACCTCAACCCTCAACCAGTGATTCCACCTCACAGTCGGACATCACAACCATCATGAATTTGTCTCTATCCAACCTGTTCCAGGGCTCTAGAGTGTTTGTTCCAACTGGGGCTTCTAGGACTAGTAACTCAACCTCAACTGTTACAGGGATTCCAGAGTGTTTTCCAACCAGGGCTTCCAAGACTAATAACTCAACCCACCTAGGGCTTCCAGAGCGTTTGTCCAACCAAGGCTTCCAGGACTAGTAACTCAACCCACAATTGTCTGTCAAGCTTCCAGAGAGTTTGTCCAACCAAGGCTTCTAGATAACTCAACCCACAACTAAAGGAACACAAGAACCAAACAGAAAGCAAACAATGAAAATGAACCCACAACACCATGACTATCTAGGAAATGGAAAAGCTAGGAAAATCCATTGTCAATCCTTGGAAATCCTCCATGCTAATAACAAATCATGACCAAGAAACCACATGCATACACAATGCATGCCCAAACTAGTGAGAAAAACATACATGCAACTCGGTACCTGCAATCAAAACCCGTTGTAGCTGCTGATCCTGATGTCCTCTTGCGCTCTCCTACTCTTCCTTTACCTTCTTTCTCCAAATCACCAAGTATGCCACACTCTCCAAGAGTGCTCCAAGAAAACTTTAAGTATCTAAGAGTATGAGAGAGATAGAATAATGAGAGAGCTCCAAAATGAACTGGCAAAAGCTTACCCACTGATCCTCAAAAGTCCTTTTATTAATGAGGCCTCTATTTTCTTCATTTTACATTATTTTCCTTCATTTTCCTTCTCACATGCAACCTGTGACCTTTCACTTCTCTTTTCTCCTACTTTTCATTATTGTCATAAATAAATGTGCCAAAAATGTCATTTTTCCTTTCCAAAGCCTTTTTCATTGCCTTTGACAATTTCCTTAGCCATAATAAACCGAATGAATACCCACTAGGATGTTTTGCCCAACATTCAGCTTGGAATACGTGTCCCATCAACCGTGATCTTATATATTTTTTACATGGATTTTTAACCAGGGCTGTTACATTCACGATCCATGATCTTCTCCATAAAGTGCTTGAAAAAATCCTCTCCACAAATCTCTCAACATGATCCTCTCCAAAAATACGTAAAAATCACTTTTACTTTTGACAGTTGCAACTTCCAAAAACTTGTTTTCGCTTATTTTCTTGGAGGTGGGTAAATGCTCCTACATCAAGTCCCAAGGTACAAAAATTTATGACTTTCTGATCATATGATTTCTGGTCCTTTTGTAACGAATTCAACTTGTAAGTTGCAACATGCCTCTGTAGTAACAAGTCTCTATCTTGCTACACGATACCTCACCAAACTTTCTCTTAAGTTTGGGATTTTGGCATCTATTTGGTTCTTTCTTCTAGAACCATTTGAGCACTCCTTGCTCTAGGTTGCTACAAATCTTCTCACCTTCCTCTACTTTCACCTACATAGAGAAAACAAATCTCTTACTAGATCTTCAATCAACTTGTACCTTTTTTTGTCGCTTCTCCTCCATACTACATGCAAGAATATTCTGCGCTTTGATACCACTTGATGAAAACGAATCTGGGGTCTTCATTTTCAAGAATTTTTTATCGTTCCAATCCTCGGTCCTACAAGTTTTGGGCCCACAATCTACCTTTAACTTTCGACCTCTACTACGCTGATGTGCACACCTGAACCCTTGCAACATTAAGCACTTAACCACAACTCTATCCATGGGCAATGATACTCCTATTCTTCAAAGGTTCTGCCATTAGTATTGATCTCATACCATGTCACGTTGGCCCACACATTGCTTCATACAACAAAACATGCTCACACTGTCAAGACAAAAATATCATTAGCCACATGATTTACACACACAATTTCTGAGGAATCAAGTTTCATTAATTAAACCCTATACTATTACATAACATCTATTGGTGCCTTGGCGTACCTGTTCATCATTCAATGGTCACTCTTTCATACACACACAAGTTTACAATATATAGAAGAAAATTACAATATATTGGATCATTTCAAGATACACGATCTTCTCCATAAATTTCTCAACATGTTCCTCTCCAGAAAGCTCTCAACATGATCCTCTTCACAAAGCTCTCAAAATCACTTTTCCTTTTCACAACTACACCTTCCAAAAACTTGGTTTTGTTGATTTTCTTGGAGGTGGGTTGATGCTCTTGCATCATATTCATGACGCTGAAAGCATAGGTCACTGATATCAATTGCAAAATGGACCTCCTTATGGCGTCTATAAAAAGCAGGCTTGGTATCAAAGAAGATGGAGGTTTAACGCAAAGGTCGGTTTGGAGAGAAATTTGAGGGATCATGAAGACACATAAAATGAGTCAAGGAGAGAACCTAGGAAATAGTAGACAAGTTTAAGTGTTTTTACTCATTCATAGTGCCTATTCAAAATGAAAGTGAAGATCAACATAAAGTTGTACGAAGGTGATATTGATGCCTTGAAATTGAATCATTGGTTGCAATAATTAGAAGTATGTTTTACCATTCACCACATAGATGTTTATCAAAAATATCATTTGCTAGATTGAAATTAGAGGGCCATGGTCTAACTTAATAGGAAAACTATATAAAAACACTAAGATTAGAGGATAGTCCCTTAGAAAGTAAGTAGGAGGAATTTAAAACCTTCATAAAATCCCAATTCTACCCTATGGGGTATGTAGAAGATTAATGGGTCTAGTGACATTACTTTAGGAGATTTACTCTCCGTTGCCAATGCAAGAGAGACAATGTCTGAGAGTTAATCAAAGCTCAAAACAGAGATGCTCTATTATTCTTTCATGGATTGGCTCTCTATATATACACACCTACCATTTCCTCCCAGTTTGAACCTCGAGCCATCCCCAGCCATTTATTGAACAATGGAACCCCACATTCCTGGTAGCACAAATCACCAAAATTGCGTGATAAAATTCAGTTTCCGGAGAACACTTGAACTATTTTCAGGCCCAGATATATTTCTTGTTCACGACAAATTCAGAATCTGGATGATCTAATTCCTTGGCAGTCCACCTACGATCTCGCGCTCCCGGATGTGCTTACAACCAGATACTTTTCTTGTACTGGATACTCCTTTAAGCAGATGTTCTTCGTGGATCTGGATAACTCTTTGAATCCGGGTACCTCCCTTTGACTTGGATGGATCCTTGGTCCAAATTCTTCCCACTCACAAAGCTTCGACTTAATAATGCATAGATTTCAAAGTCCAATCTCCTCAATGTTCGAGCCAATTCTTATATTTGGGGATTTGGTCACTCTTCTTGCTCGGATATATCCCATAACGCTGATATATTAAATATGTCAGTTCATTTTACATTAATATCGTTCTCAGCTGTGCAAAAAGCGAGAGCCATCATGACATCTATGCCACAAAACAAACCAGATCACATTCTAAGTAAGAAAAAGATCACAGTAGCTTGGCATCCATATCACATCAATTTCGTTCTCAATTGTGCAACAACGAGAAGCATCGAGACATCAATGCCAGAAAACAAACCAGATCATATTCAGGATCACAGTAGCTTGGCATTACAAATTACAGAGTGCATAAACCACTCATTACATTTATGTCTGCAGAGAGAGAGTAGTCTCCACCCCTGTATCATCCAAAACTAGACCCATCAACAGGGTCCACAAATAAACAACCCCCGAGTAGAAAATGGAGCTGCAGCTGCAAGCAAAAAGACAACAGAGGAGGGTTCACATCATCGATCAAAACCCCAACGCCAGTCCACCAGCAAGGCGGCCGCCCTTATCCCGCGCAGAGAAAACCCCATTTGCGACATAAAACCCCATCCTCCGCACCCAAAAACCGTGATGGTTCCCCTGAGACTGTGTGGGAAGGCAAAATAGGGCACAAGACCCCATCTGCCGCGTGCTTTAAACCCAACCAAAAACGATGTCTACAGAAAAAGAGAAAGGGGCTGCCGCCAGATTCTGCGCAGAGAAGACCCCATCCGCCGCATAAAACCCCATCCGCTACGCCCAGAGGTCGCTGAAGAAGAAGAGAGGGGGCCGCAGCGGCGAGGCAGCCGCCAAACCCCTGCAGAGAAAACCCTATCCGCCGCCGCTGCACCCAACCCTACTCGAGACCTGTAAAACTTATTCAAACACCATGTGTTTGACTAGTTAGTAGGTGAGAGATCCACTACGCCCAGAGGTCGCTGAAGAAAATGAGGGTGGGGGCCGCAGCGGCGAGGCGACCGCCTATAGACCCAGATACAAATTATGATCTAGATAACTTTATCAATTGGATTGACAACAATCCATAATGGAGATTTGTATGTGACAACATCGTAAACATGAAATATAAATTCCCTATTTTACTAGTCTTTCCTAGTTATAAAGAATTCTTCTCTTCAAACCACATATAGAGAACCCTATTTTACTAGTCTTTCCTAGTTATAAAGAATTCTTCTCTTCAAACCACATATAGAGAAACCTGCGACCAGAAGGATTTATTGCCTAGCTTGAAATCTCGTTTCAAAGCTCGACTTAAACCTGCACATTGAATAACTATCTGATGGAAAAAAAATTCTAAGGCTAAATTCTGAAATTGTAACCTCGGCTAGTTCGTTTTGCAATTGGATTGTCCTTGATCAATCAAATGAAACTCAAGGAAAAACAATCTGATTAGTACTAAACAATTTCTCATTCCTTGATCAATCAAATGAAACTCAAGGAAAACCAACCTGGCTTAGTACTCAACAATTTCTCAATCCTCAATAAACGTAGAAGCCATAATTCAATCAAATAATGTGCTATTAATAACAAAGGATTTAGATAAAGGAATCAATTGCTCCACCACACAATAATACTTATAACTTCAATTATGAAACCTAGAATATTATATAGATTTAAGCATTGTTTTACACTACCACTCTCTAGATCTCGTGGACCTTTTCTCAAAACCGTACACACTCTCTTCTATGTTTTACTCTTCGTTTATACTCTTATCCTTTTTTTTCTCTATATTTTTTTTTTTATAAAGATCATTTTTATACAATGTAATGATTTAGTTGAGATCCACTAAAGATGAATTAAATCACTCATTTATAGAAATATAAAATCTAAGCTTAAAATCTCTATTTCTTTCAACAACTTACTTTAAATATTTCATTCTTCTAATCAATCCCTGTTACATCTTAATTATGAAAACAAATCTATATCTCCAAAATTTAATTGAAATTTAATTGAAGCAACCCATTCTCTTTAGTAAATGTGGTAAGACCTCCAAGGTCTTGTTGAGAAATGCTCCCACATCAATATGGAGCAAAGTTACCAACTTAACAGGAATCATAACCTCAAAATAAGGACTCTAACCCAAAAAACACCCCAAAATCGAAAAGTGGTGATGTTGCATCACCATTTTTTAGGGTTAATTGACTATGACATTAAAAATCAAATATCATGATGATGAAAGACATGAAAAAACACCCTAGAATGCAAAAAAGGTGATGCAACACCACCCCCTTTTTAGGGTTAAAATTCAAACATTTTTCAACGACGACATTAAAGACGAAATATCATGATTATGAAAGACATGAAGAAATATACCAAAAGTGGTGATGCAACATCATCCCATTTTTATAGGGTGAAATTCCAAACAATTTTCAATTGTGGCATTAAAGATCAAACATTATGACTAAAAACCTTTAAAAATTATAGAGTAGTTCTATAAAGAGAAAATTGTGTTTTCAAGGTTGAAATTATAGTTCATATGAAATCTTAACATAAGACAACTTGACCCCTTTTCAATTAGGTATTCAAATTGCAATATTTTTTAAATGATCGTCTATAAAATCATCATTAGTGTACACAAATTATTAAAAACACCTTTTAAAAAAAAACAATGTAACACAATATTTTTTTCTTTTAATAAAAAAGATTTGTTTTTTCTAAGGAAATCAAATTAAATAATTAATTATTATTTTTTTTTCAATTTTTTTTATTAGTATATAAAAATGATTAAAACCAAAACTTAAAGCAATTTACGAAATTATATATATATATATATATTTCACAAATGGACATCACCCCTACACACACTTATATATATAAGACCAAACAAAAAAAATATTTATATTTCATAAAATCTTGGGGGTACAATTATACAACCTTTACAAGTATTTTTTACTAGTCTAGATTGATTAACACGGTAGTAAGCAACAAAATATTAAATTGTGATTCAAAACTACGCCATGATTATTCATAGGGGAATTATAGTGTTGTAAAAATGACAACTTGTAGATCCTCCAAAAGCGACCAACTAAAAATTAACACTTACAAAACATTGTTTGCAGACATGAATAAAAAATGAGGGTTAAGCTTAGAACCCCATCCACTTAAGGATTATTTTTGCTACATGAACCCCCTCATTCTCTAGGAGGTCCTTCTTGTTGTTGTTATGCCTATGGACATGAAGAAATGATTTGGAGTGAAATCTTCCCAGCATATAATTTATCCTTTCTACAATAACTTGGAGTTTGATGTCAAAGGGAAGAGATCCATTAATGAGGTGATGCAAACTAATGACAGAGTCACCAATGATAATGAGATCATGATTTTTTCACTTCATAGCTAGAGAGAGACCTTGCAAAATTTTGTAGGCTTCTGCTTGGTTATTTGTGGCGATTCCTAGACCCCATGGAAAGTGATATTCCCATTGAATATATATATGTGTGTGTGTGTTTAATTTTTAATTTCTTTTTGTTTAAATTAAATTTTGGTAATTTTATTAAAAAAATAACAAAAGATTTTAATTTTTTCTTAACATTTCTTTTTAAAAAATTTAAAGGTTTTATTATTATTTATTATTAGTTAATTAGTTATTTTATCCCAATGGGGGTGGGTGATCAGGGTGTATGAAGCCTGGTTTTAGGTGAGCACAACCAAGTGACATGGCACATGTTTTGTGGCGAGGATATTACCACACCAAGTGGTGCCACTCGAACAGAAACCTCGATAAGGAAGAAACTTAATATATATCAAGACATTTCAAAAAAAAATGTTGTATTTGGTTTATTGGCATGGGTGGTTGAGCCAGCAGTTTCACTACGACTGAGTGTGCACAAGCTCTTCACCTATGCATGCCCACTAGTATGGATAGTTCTGTGTTGAAGAAAACTGGCAGGGGGTGTTATGTTTGTACTACGGGGCTTGTTCGAGCGACGATGAGGGTGGTGCAGGATCCTAGGGAGAAAAGTTGGGGGTGCACAAAAAGTGTATTTGAAATGTTGATTGAAGCTTATGCAATGCAATTTCAAGTGATAGAGCTCTATCTTGGGCGAAGCTACCGCATCTGCGAAGGAATTTCGATAAGTGGGGGATTTCCTTCCTATTCTAATTTCTCTTTGTTTTATGAATTTTGTCAGTATTTGGCCACCTCATCTTGTTTCCTTTCTTGGGAGGGTCCAACTCTAAGGTCAAACTATTTTTTGGGGATTTGGGGAGGAAGAATTGGGTGGCCCTCCTTTATTGAAGGCTCTACAAAGGGATCACCCTCAAGTAATTGTTTCAATTTGATCCATGGCTGGTGTGTTAGAAGTTTCCGTGGCCACTGCACTTGTTAGGTGGTTAAGATACCTCAAAAGGGATGGCATAGTTGGAATTGTAGGAGTCGGTTGTGTACCTCTTTCTCTTCGACTACCTAGTAGAAATGTTATGCTAGCACGGGCATGCCTGATGAGGAGTAGGACCTTGTGGCCAGTCAAGGAAGCAAGCCGATTAGGCGGAGGCGATTAATGAGGATGTGGTGGGGGGAGCAGAAATGGAGGGCGAGGTTTCTCACCTCCGTTCCTAGTCACTGTGATGTGTGCAACAATCACTTACACTAGTCTCGATAGCCAAACATCTACGTCATATCTTGTCCAATTTTGATGTCATCTGCCAACAGAGGTACGATGACAAAAATGGGACTATCACTTACATAAATGATTTCCAATATAGTCAAAGGGGGATTTTGGAGTGCCTAGCATCTGTGTGACATAGCCAACATCGAACTTGTGAATGATTAGATGAGATTGAGGTGTGACTTGCTCATATTGATTTCCATGTTCATGAAGGTCATGGCCCTCCTGTGGCCCTGCGTGTTGCTCATGCATTGAATCCTCTCCCTGGAATGATTATCCACTAGTTTTTTTTGGTTTTGCATGTGTTTTGGGCTATATGGCTCTTCTTCCTTTGGGGTTCATGTAAAAAATGGAAATATATTCTCTACTTTTGCACTCCTCTCCTCGCTAACAAATTTGGTTGGAGTGAATCCGAGATAGCAGAGGGCCTCCAGACTATATGTTCTATCTTTTTGAAGAATTAATGAAAGTATTTTGACCGACAAAAAAAAAGTTAGTTAGTTATTTTTTTTGGGTTATATTTTCAATTTTGCTGTTTTTTTTGGGTACTTTTTGGGTTTTTAAAGGTAAGAGTTAGTTTTCTTTTAAATTTTATTGTTTTTAGAAATTTTTTAATTTAATGTTGTTTTTTGTATTATTATTCAAATTTGTTTTTTTCCCTTCTCTATATGGGGTGACTCTCAAGATGGGGGGGGGGCGTGTGGGGAGGAGTGGGATGCTACCATCCAACCTAGTTGATTAACTAGGGGAAATAGAAACACACCCCAAAAATTTTTAATGCACCTTAAGGAACTAAAGGACCAAACAATAAATGATATGAATAATGGAAACATCGGTTACAAGTGAGCAGAGGTGGTGGCCGCACTGCACGTTTTCCAAGTTGGTTATTTCTATGGAGGAAGGAGATATCATGACTTCTTCATGACACAATCCCTAAGCACAATTCACGTTTTGGTTGGCTGAGCATTTTCCCACACATTTGAGTATGGGAAACAACTGTAGAGGAAGGAGCAATCTAGGTATGGTGTTGCAGTAATCTCATGGAAGTTGGGTTCGATTTTAGGAGTTACCAAAAATCTAGCTAGCTCTTCTACAATGAGTGGTTGTTGTTTCTTTCCATCCTCTATGGAAAGTATGGTCTTTGGGTAATTTTCTTACGCTTTCCATGTTTGGTTTTGGTAATATCTATTTTTGCACCTGTAGGATGACAAATGTTGGCATACTTTGAGGAAGGAAGTTGGTGTGGTTTTTTAAAAATGACCATCGCATGTGGGAACACTATAATTTTATCTATTATCCTACATTTGAAGGAGAAATTCCATGCCCCTAATCACGCTCGTGTAATTGTGACCTTGGTCCACTTTTGTCTCTTGTATGTGTTAAATTGAATATTTTTCATATTGTCTGGGAAGTGTGGTTGGTTTTATCTTTTGGGAATGACAATAAGTCCTTTTCATGGTGTTTTCTAGTGCCTAGTTTAGATTTAAGATATGTTATCCCCGTTTCACTCTCTGATGGGCCGTTTGGTTTGAGAAATGTTCCGAATTACCCTAGGAAAACTGTGAAATCGGGTTCTTGCCAATTATATTGTGGATGTTGATGTGCATTCAATTTCATGTGGTTGGTCGTTTTACTATGGTCTCACACTCCTTTAGTCTATGGTATTTTCTAATCCTTTTTTCTTGCCTACTGTTTTATTGTGCACTCACTCTTTTCTATGTGCAATTACTACAATAATTTTTTTATGTAATCACTAAATGCTTGGGTCCAATCGGTATTGTGTAATCCTTACCATCCTCTTAGATGCATTGGATTGTACGACAACATTCATATATATCCCTCATCTAGAATAGGTGTTTAGTTTTATTTTTATTATGGGTGGCCACTCCTTTGTGCTTTCAAGCCAATCAACTTGCTTAGACCTTTGCTCCAGGATATCAGTCCGCTTCTTCTTGCTCCCATGCCTTGTTAATGAGTATGAGTTTAACGGGGTGGAACATATCAACAAGGTCAGACCCACAGGGGTAATATCTACTTGCATAATTGGTTGGAGTATTTTTCAAGAAGTTATGAGGGCCTGATGCTGGGTCCCATTCAAGAAGAAATTTCTCAGGCTGAGAGGGAGGCCTCCACTCAAAGAATTCCCCTCTCAGATACAAAGGTCTTAGTGGAATGGTAAGATTAGATTCATGACACAAGACACACCTAGCGTTGATTTAACTAGTACATGAAAAATATTGACTTATAATGGCATATAAAGTTCTTATTGGGGTGCATGCTTGTGGACCAGTAAGAGCACCAAGAGGATGTCATTCTATCGTTGGAGCACTTACATTGCCATTTGTATTACTTGGAAAACAATTTGGATAAGATATAAAAACACCTTGGAATATCCCTTGTGTAAAGGAAAGCTCCGACAAATCCAATAAAGTCTATACAAGGTGTTGTTTCAAACACATAACCCTCAACATAGCAGGGAAATGTTTATGTTTTGCGTCTTTTATGCCATAAATATACTAGTTTGAGTATCCTAGGTTAACGCTCCATTTATATTTTGTTTTTTGTTATATCATTTTCTCTTCATATCTCATTTTCCTCTGTACGAAGAGTGTTTTTCTAGTTATGGTTTGATCTTCCTGGTGAGACTGGAAATACTGTCTAATCTTTTGGTGTAAACTCCAACTTTTTGAAGGAAATAAAATTTAACTTAAAAAATGTATTTTAATTTATTTTTTATGATCCATATTGAATAATTATATATTTTTTCATCCATCTCGATGCTTTCATAGTGGAAAAAGTGGAGGAATCAACTCTCAAGACCATTTTCACCGGTGTGACCTAATTTGGAAAATTCTAGTTTGAAACCTTTTGGGCATTTTGAGGAATCAAAAAACATTTTTTTGGGTGAAACTTTGCTTCTCTAGTGTGGCATCTATTTTTATTTTTATACACACAAATACCTTTCCAACAGTGCAAGAATCATATCAATAAGAGTTTGTATGTAAAGGTTATGCCACTCATAAGTTAACTTTCCTATTTTCACCATCGTAATTCGATCGGATGCCACATCATCCCCCATAAATTGAGGAAAATAGGTTAGCCAAGTGATTATGATGAAGAAGACTCTAGAATATTCTATATTGTAAATTTGGTTAAGAGTTGAGGTAGTCAAACCTAACCACTAGTAGGCTATCAGGCTGTGTTATAACCAAGCCACTTAGATGAAAAAGAGGTTCCATTATTTCAAGTGCTAGTTGAGAAAATATAGTAGAGAGGAATGGGAGATAGAGCACATAAAGAGTATTTGTGCACTATAGTAGCCCACATGCCACATGTCATACTTCTTTTTACTCACAACCATATTTCCATTCAGAGAAAGAAATCAAAGCAAACTCACCTTCCAGTTGGGTTTTCCTCTCGATTGAGTTTCCCAAGTCATATATAGTGTCAAATGTGTGTGTGATATTTTACTTCACTATTCTCTATTTTCTCTATAATTTTAAATTTACATTCATGCCCTATTAATTGTAAATATATAGATCCATAAATCTAATAAATTTGTAATAGTGTAGAATTTGATATTTTAAATACAAATTTAGAAGATCTATTATGACGAACTGCCAAGTGGAATATACACACAATTTATGGATCGTATTGGTACCAAAGTAGGGTTCTTTAGGTATATTTTGGATATTTTTAGGGGACCTAGATTGACCGGGCCAAAAGTCATAAAACCCTAATCATGGCTGGAGAATCTTTGAATAACCCTCATGATTCTTTAGAGGAGAGGTTTTCATGGCCGGAAAAACAAGTCACAGATATAAATCACAATGTAAATCTCCTCATGCCGGACCTAAGCTATAATCTTGGGATATTCAGAGAAGAAGGGGATTCTATGCAAAGGAAAAATCAGAAGGGGGATCAAGAGATAAAAAAATATACAAATAAGCAATCAAAGAAAGGACCCAAAAAATATCAACCTATTTTGAGTGCCATGAATCAATCACAACCCCTGTTAAAAATGGAAGTAAAGGTCGATATCAAGCCATACCATATTGCAATTGATGCTTTGAAGCTAAATAAATGGGCACAACAAATGGAAGTGTATTTTAGTGTCCATCAAATTTAGGAAGAACATAATATTTCATTTGTGTGGCTGAAATTAAAGGGTCATGCCCTAACTTGTTGGGGAAGCCACAAAGAGACCCCGAGGTTGGAGGGAGAGCCTCCAATGGATAAGTGGGAGGAATTAAAAACCATCATTAAGTCATAGTTTTACCCTATTTGGTATGTAGAAGACTAGTGGATCTAGTGTCACTACTTCAGGAAAAAGTTGGGGCAAAGTGTGCAAGAGTACATCACAGAGTTAAAAAATATGGCCATAATGTTAGATATCTCCCTAAATAACCCAGATGTTGTTCCAATTAGATATTGGTGGCCACCCACCTATTCCACTTGGAATCCAATCATTGTTTTTTATTAGTTTCCTATTTTCAACATTGTTTCCTATTTTGGTAGTTTTCAAGTCGTGAACATTCGAATTTGTTTTGAGGCCCTAAATGACCACTATTGGGGAAATAGGAAGAAATTCATTTAATATCAATATTTGCAGTCTCAATTTTTTTTCCTCTTATATACCTTTTTATCGGGCTATTTTTCATGCCAAACTAAGATCTATGCCAAAGTTACGACCCTGGCCCAAGTTGACGTTCCAACTAACCCCATCAAGGCCCATACCTTTTATTTCTTCATATCCTAGGGTTATGTTTTTGGATGTTTAGAGTTTATCATTGTTTCTTCAGGATAAAAGGGCGTTTGAGCCTCATTATAACATAATTTATAAGGCATGTAGTTGTCACATCTCTTAATATAGATAAGCTACCATCACTCGAGCTAGTTTTCTTTCATTCTACATGTAAACAATTTTCAACATTTTATGTATATTAATTGAATTTCAATTTCACTGTATCTCTATGTTTCTATTATAAATATGTATTTCATTTCGTTCCTTCATAAATCTGTATTAGTAGTATTAGAGCATTTTTCTCTTTCTCTCTTTCCTGTGCATGTCCCCAATGAGATCAGGGTATAAGGAGTTGAGAATTGAATTGCTTGAACCCTTGCAAGATCGTCCTTACCAACCCTGAAGACCTCCCATGGTGAAAGAAAAGAAATACAAGGGAGCATGCAATACAAGGAAAAGACCCTCTAGTGGAGGTTATAAAGGAGGTTTTTAGTGCTATAAAATTATCCAAAATTGTCAAAAAATCATTTGCTACAACATCTGTTTTTGGTAATAGAGGTTTTGACAAAGCTTCTAACGAAACTTCAACACAACTAAAAAAATTGGGCGGTCGGAGGTTATTACGGATGCTTTTCTCATTGGTGTGTGCAGCATGTGTGAACGCACCAGTGCGTTTTAACCGGTATGCACCGATACTGTAAATATACCATGCACCGGGATAGAAAACATTTTTTTTACACCCCGGGGCGTTTAGCAACGTCTCGGTGCGTGCCACCAATAATTGCACATTGAGACGATAGAAGGTGCATGCACCGGTATATTCAGATTATAATTTTAAAGCACTGAAGCATTTAATGCAATCTGTACCAGTGCGTTACAAATACAAATGCACCAATGCATTCCCCTAGTATTCGCCCGATGCGTATGTGGTGTGTACATGCCCCATGTTGTTAAGGTGTAAAAGCGCACCGACGCGTTAAAGGCAAACCATACCGGTGCATGCACGCCATTCAGCTCGGGTCGTAGTCGTCGATAAAATGCACCGGACGTTCTAATTGGTATTAGTATTTAGTGTGGTGCTCATAGGTCATAGAGACACACCGATGCACAGTATCATACACATGCACCAGTGTTCATTTTCTATTTTTTAGAAACATCGACCTGTGACAATGAAATTATTATGATTTTTTAAAATTCATTATTCATCAAAAGTCGACACATACCTTATAACAATATTCATATCAATTAATTTTTTATTAGTGCATTTGAATGTGATGTTTGGTGAATTTGTTATATCATCATATTTTACATCTCTTCATTATAATATTTAATCATCCATATATTTAATCGGCAGTATAACATTTCACAACGACAATGGAGAACACAATAGAATAAATTAAAACATATATATATATATATATATATATATATATATATATATATATATATATATATATATATATATATATATATATATATATATATATAAGACACTTTTTATCATACAAAATAGGGCAGTTATTGGTATCTCTTTGTCTTTCAATTGGGACACTATGCCCATTACATTAAACAAAATGTTTGATTTCACAGACAAATATTTCAAAAAATACAACGCCTTGCTTTGATATCCAAACATATTGTTCATAATTCTTCACTGGAATTGTTGTCACTGCTCAAGCTACTTCCATGACTTGGGTTATTTGGAGGAATGTTTTGTTCATTGTGTTGATTGTCTTCTTCTTCTTCAAATTCCACCTACAGACATAAAAATAAAGTGTAATGAGTGTATCTACATTGGTGAGAATAATGAAAACTGCAATATTAAATAATATACATCAATATAAATCGAAAATAAAAGTACCATAGAAAGAATTGACTCGTGAACTATACACATTCTTTCAAAACCAAATTTCATGCCTTCTTTCAACAATTCTTTTGTTGGCATAGTTTCATACTTTGTTTCATAGATTTAATATAAAAAAAAATTTGTTCTATTAATTATAAACGGAGCTAAGTAAAACAAGCTAGAATATACTTACAAATTCCACAATTAATTCCTAATATGCCAACATATACTGACAACCCATATTTAACCCAATGTCAATCAGTTCTTCTGATGGTTCTTCTTTATATGTTAACACATGTTTGAAGACATTTAATGATGATTGTTGTAAGACAAATTAAAATATAAAAAAAATGAAATCTAGTTAAGTTGTTAGAAGTTAGTAAAAATTACTCACAAACTTAGATATCAACCCTTTTCTTCCTTGTCGTCCTGTTTTATGTGCTGAATGGGTTCCATTTTCTTTTCTTTTTTGCAAGAAAATACTTGAAAATTAATATTTAATGCTAAATGATTTATTTATTGTATCTAATCTCAAAATTAAATGATTATATATTACATTTGAAGCACGTTGTTGTTGAGATGGATCTTCGTGCGATGCAATTATGTCCATTTCTTTGACCATCTCTTTGTACACCTTTTTGGACATTCCTACTGGCATATATCAACTTATTCATCCTTTGAGATTTTCATAATCTTCTTGAAAAAGTAAAATGACAATAAACTATTTATTTTTTATATTGATATATGAAAACTAAATATAACAAAAGTGATATTTATAAATGATTAATTTGTAGTAATATATACATATAATTCTAGAAAAAACATTTAAAGGAATATTTCTTTTTCAATCCTTCTTTTTTGTTGTTGTACGTTTTTTCTATTAAAAGTCTAACATGTTTCATTGAACAATTCTCTGGAAACTCTTCCTCTAGTTTAAATAAAATTTGGTTCTTGGAATCATTGGATTGATTTTTGTATTGTAAATGGAAAGAATGTCTATACATTCATTCCACTAAATCCCTCAAAGTTTTGTAAAAGTTTTCCCCCTTTCGTTAACCTCCAACACCACTCCAGATGTGCTAAGGAGAAATTCATTTTCATTTGCATGTTCTATTTTTTTCTTTTCTTAGAACAACGTTCATTTCCTTTGCTGTTGGTCCCTGTAGAACATTAAACATATCTGAATTAGTAGATTATTTGAAACATGTTATCTAATATTTTTAAGTATATTATTAATGAAAATTCAAAAAAGAACATATTGGATCGATAGTATTTTTTCATTCACCTAATTCATCCTTCTGTAATTTTTCCATCAAGATTTTACGCTCTTCTGGTTTTAGATAAGAAAGAATCATATTGAGCTTCATCATTTTGTGGCTTTGCATGATACACACTAAACAATACATATTAGTTAAACTTACATATAGTTCAAAAATAATAGTTTTTGTAAAGAATTTACAAAGAACTTGCCTTTTTCGTTTTTCTTGTATGTGTTATTAGTGTTTTTGTTAATTGAACTCTTGTCAGCCATTTGTTTATCAATATAAAACCTATACCATTCATTGATATATTTTATAAATAAATCACATAATTTTTAGGTAAAAAAAAAAAATCAAGAAAACAGTGTGTTTATATATTTAACCGCCCCAGTGCAATTTTCGCCACTTAAGCACCGACAATGATGCAATATGTTATTTTAAGCACACCGCCACTATAGTAGCAACATTGTACGATTCTATTTGTCAATAGGAGACCTGGTGTGTTATATTAATATGGGAGCACCGATTAACATAAACAAAAAATTAAATGGAAAATTGTTTTTATCAAATAGTGTTTTTTATCAATACATGACCGGTGCATCATACTAAAAGTGCACACTGGTGCGCGATATTAAACATGGCACACCAATTAACAAAAACCATTTTTTTTAAAATCGTGCAAGGGCCAATAGGGATTAGGATCCGACTCTACAAGTGGTCCCGCGGGTTAGATGTGATACGCCTATATATATATAGTAATACAAACCCTATAAATCTAAAATGAAAAGCCCTAATTGTGAATTTTTTACAGTCACATAAACAAAAAAAATCAAGGATTTAAGGTAAGAATGATTTTTTTTTTTTGTTTTTTGGATTTTGTTTTGTTTTTTTGTTTTTTTTAATAGAGATTGTAAATGATTTTATTAGTAAAATGCATAGTAAAATTTAAATTTTTTACTATGCATGTATTAAATCTAACATAAACTGTAAAAAAAATAATTATTACAGTAAAATTTAACATTTTTATTATACTACAGGGTTTTTGTGTGAATCACCAGATGTTTGAAATTCTGATTCTCTAAATAGTGCTGTTGTTCGAAATTATTTTGCTGCTCCACAATGCTCTCTTGCTCTAGGTATGTCTCTCGTGCAAATCCCTCCCTGAAAATTTTTACAAAAATAATTAAATAATGAATAGGTTTTACTATTTAAATAAATTTTTAAGAAATTATATTTCCGAAAATCATTTGCCGATCATTTTTCAGTTTACTGCTTTTTTTTTTCACTTCAAAAAAATAAAGTTGTGCTTTTTTTCCCCCGATATTTGGTGCATTTGTTATCTAACCGCACCGGTGTGTCAGGTAATAAAACTACACCAGTGTGGTTAACAATACATTAGCACCGATAACAATAACTCCTTTTTTAAGGCACCGATAACAATAACTCGTTTTTTAAGGCACCGAAATAACTTTTAGGTGTGTACACCAAAATTTATTGTTGATTTTGTTCAAATGCAGGGAGAAAATCTCATAATTATATTAATTGGAAAATTCTTCAAATCCCAGCTCATTCCATAATATTTCTCAAAGTCCATCGCAGAGTTATCT
This sequence comes from Pinus albicaulis, assembly GCA_034641835.2. Classification (NCBI taxonomy): domain Eukaryota; kingdom Viridiplantae; phylum Streptophyta; class Pinopsida; order Pinales; family Pinaceae; genus Pinus; species Pinus albicaulis. The sequence goes on along the minus strand of JAXQQM020082761.1, from coordinate 31,474 downwards.
CTATCCATCTCCATACGTTATTACTTTAGATTTTATTTATATTTTCATTATCTAATTGAATTTAATTTTTTTATCTCCATGTCAATCAAGAGAATAAAATTTATAATGTATAAAAATTTGTAGGTTCATGCAGATTCATAATCAAGTTCAGATGCACAAAATATTCAAACAATTCTAAAATGTCGGAAGCTCTTATTAGGAGAAGCATACCGCAAGGCACAGTTTGTAGATGAAAATGGAAAACCGCTTCACCCTGCCAATTGTAACATTCCATCTTCTAGCCACAATCCTGGAACAATGACGGTAATAATTGTTTGGTATAATGTAATTATTTCAACGTCAAACCAATTAATAATGCATTGATGTGCTTACTAATTGATATCATCGATATTGTACTAATCATGTTCAATTTGTTTTTTTGAAATTATTAGGATTCTAGTGATGATGAGAATCCTACCTACCATCTTTTGTTGCACCCCTCGACAATGTAAAATTGAGAGAAGGTTGCATTAAGAGAAAAACTAGGAGATGAACGATACCAAGAATGGTTGAATCAACCACCTATTCAATTCCCACTACGTTCAGATTCACCAATTAGGAATGACTACAACAATAGTAGTTCTTCACAAGCTAGCAATGGAGGCAATCAAATTGAGGTTGGTATGGATGATTACTTAAGGGATATGACTGCCATGGAGACAATGTTGTTATATTCATTCCAAAACGATGATCAGCTAGGGGATGATGCTCATATCACTGATACCTTTCTCAAAAGCCTTAAATTTTCTTCCACCACCCCTCTCTTTGGACCTGGCGGTCAGGCAAAGTCTACCCAGTTGGGAACAACAATGTTACTCTACAACATGAAAGCAAAGTTTGGCTTGTTGAATGCATGTTTCTCAGAAAATTTGAGGTAATTGACCATTAAGTCCCTTATATATTTTTGAGAAATATTGTCACACAATCAACATCACAAATGGTCAATTTTCTAAACGTTAATAATTATTGGCATTGAGAATTTAATATTGTCCACCAACTACAGGTTATTCAAATATTAGGTTCTTTCGAGTGATAATGTCTTGCCCGATAGCTGCGAAGAGGCAAATAAATTGTTGAAAATGTTGGGCGTTGAGTACATATCATATCATGCATGTCCAAATGATTTTATTCTATATAGAGGAGAATATGAAAACAAAGAGATATGCTTGAAATGTGGGCATGCCAGGTATGATAAATCAAAAAAGAAGGGTAAATCACGTGGCCCTGCTTTTAAGATATCGAGGCACATGCCTATAATCCCAAGGATTCAAAGGCTCTTTCGTTGCAAATAATTAGCTATGTTGTAGGGATGGCATGCCTCACACAGAAGTGAGTTGGGAGTTATGCGAATCCCAACGAATTCAATAGCCATGAAGCATATAGATGATACATGGCCAGAAAAATTCAAGGATGAATTACAAAGTCTACGACTCAGCATAACCATAGATGGTGCCAACCCATATTACCTCTAGAACACCAACTATTATGTTTGGCACGTAGTAGTGATCAATAATAATATCCCCCCATGGTTTTCCGTGAAGAATGAACATCTTATGTTGGCTCTCATAGTCCCTGGTAGAAGACAAGTGAAGAACATGGATGTCTACTTACAACCATTGGTAGATGAATTGAAGGACTTATGGGATGGGATAAATGTATACGATATATCAAGACCCGTCGCAACAGAGAGGAGTTTTATATTGTATGAAATATGTGCTTACATGACACATGATTATCCAGGCTTAGGAGTTTTCTCTAGTAAATTACATGTTTATTGATTTGTTTATATACGTATCAATATTATTTCGCATATTAATTTAATTCATTGTAATTGTCCTGATCTTCATTATATTTTTTAACGTGCCATGCATATTGTATACACTAAATTTGCAGGTCTTGTAACAAAATGGTATTGTGGATGTAAATGTTGTGGACCTTCTTTGAAAGCTAGATTTTCCAACAACCTACAAAAGCTAATGTATGACTGCTCTAGGGTATTCCTCCCAGAAGAACACCCTTACAAAAGAGAAACATCTGCTTTCAATGGTAAACAAGAGAGAACACAAAGGCATGCAATAACGACACTAGTTGAATGGCTTATAGCATATGAGAGAGAGCAGGAGAAGGAGTTCATAGAAATTTTCAATTCAAATGGGGAGCCTATGTTCGATGATCCAGAATTCTTTGACACCTATGTTGAGAAATTTCCCATTGGGATGAAAAGAAAATATATCTTTTATAACCTCCCATATTGGGAGTAGCTTAAGATTACCCACCTACTAGATCCCATTCATATATTTAAAAATGTTTCATATTCTTTATGGAGGCACATATCATCTAAAAAAAGTGACACATTGGCTGTTAGGAAAGATCTTATTACTTCAAAAACTAAAAAGAAACATTAGCGAAGACAATTACAAAGTATAAGAGAGGATAGTCCATCTAATTGGTATTTCAAAGAAGGTGATGTACCATGGATTTAAAAAAAAGATGATCTTTCTTTGGAAAAGGAATTTATAATGGGTGTGAGGGTGCCATATTCATATGGGTCTTCACTATGACGCTGCTTCACTGTGGAAGACCATTTGTCAGGGTTGAAACCGCATGACCATTTGAATATTGTATGAGTACATATAATGTCAAAAGCATGATTTTATAATTATTTTTTATATTACTAATTTTTATCCCGTGGGATCATAAAACATAACTTATTTTGTATGCCTGTGTTTATAAATTTGCAGTGTCATTATCCATTTTTCGTGCGTGGGTGTGTGAAACATGACTTCCCCTAAGACCTAGGATGTGCCATGTTAGGGTCCTATAAATATAGGATTCATAATTTTGAATTTACTTAGTTAAAATATTGAAATTTTGTACATACATTTGTTTTCTGCAAACGTATTCCCAAATTGAAAAATGAAAAGAGGGTATGTCCTAAAAGAAAAATCAAAGGAAAAAAAGAAACAAAGATCAAAAGAAAATTAAATATGAACCCCATCAAAAATATATCATGAAAGTGTTGCAAGTCAAAATGCCCCTACCAGTTACTTTTACTACAAAATAATGATTATGTGCAGCTTGTTCAAAATGCCATAATCCATGATGAGTTAAATAGTTTAATCTTAACTTTTCCATGCTTTAAATTTCATGTTTATAGATAGAGAATAAAGATCTTGTCAAGCAGTTTAAACTTGACAAATCAGTAGATAGTCAGATAATGAATGAGGAGCTCAACAGTTTAATCTGAGCCCTAGGATGAAATAAGGTTAAAAGTATATAGTCTCCTACTTTAAAAGAAAAATGGATTAGGGTTTGCAAGCTCAAGTGCACCCATACAAATAAAGGAAAAAATGGTAGAATAAATGATGGGTAGGAAGAAAGCATTTTTACAAGGAATGGATAAACATCATCTGGAAGATTATTAATTTCTTTCCCTACAATATACTCCAGTATTTAAAACCTTCAGTTATAAAGGCTCAGAGAATTTCTCTGACTTTTGTTGGGACGAGACCCAAGGCTTAATGACTGATTGACACTAAGTATCGGATTCCCTTCATTAAAACCCTTTTCCTCAACATCACCCCTTCTCCTAAGATAAAATCCCTTTTCCTAAGTTAAAACACATTTTTTCTTAGGAAAAGTAAAAACTCCCTTAACTAATTTCATTTCGTACAAAAATATTCAAAAAACCCACAAAAATACATTATCCTAAAGTATAAGTGTGAAATGGGGTCACCACTATGAAAATTGCGCCCAAACACTTAAATTACACTTTACATAGGGTATTTTGTATTTTCCGCTCATTCATTTCATATATTAACACTAATTTAATATATTAACTCCACTATATACCTTTCCTCCCGTATTCATATTAATTCATTTATATTAATAGCCCAACCCACATTTTATTTGTTTATCCTATGGTTCTAATTCCCCATGTGAGATATTCCCCGCCCCCCATAGGTTAAAACTATTACTATTTTATATTAACTCCGCCTATGTTAACATTACATGCGCCCATATTCCATGTGTTATATAAAACCTTAAACCCGCCTATTAAAAGCATATAAAAACTATATATTAAAACCTTACGTTTTAAATATATTTTACAAACATCCCGCCACATAACTAATCTCGGGCCCCACGCCCACTAACCCGCATCTTCACCATTAAATCCTGATCATTCGCTTTCCCCCGCGATGATCTAATGACCGGCAGGCCATATCATGTATTTTATAGCGCAACCTTTAAAAAAAATAAAATTTGTGAAATAGGCAGTTTTCGAAGTTTCTCTCTCCACGACGTGTCTAATTCCCATTTGATCACATCGATTGATCCAATCCCTTTTACCACTTTCTTACGGTGCGAAAACCATTTCAACCTACGCGATAAAACCACTTGTCTACTCCCGTGTTTGCTTCCTGCAACCATGCGAAAAACTACCAATCCTTCCCCAATTTTCAATGAAACCACTTATCTGCTTCTTTGCTGAAGAGGTATACAACCATTCCACTCCAATGTTGTGCACTAAAACCTTGATGCCACTGTGCTAAAACCTATTTGTTCCTTGCACATATACATTAAACCACTCTTCCTTTGTGACAAAACCATCATCGTGCGAAAACCATCCCTGCACCATTTATTATGGTTAAACCACTTATGTTTGAAGTCAAAAACTCTTGTCTGCTTGCCTGCTATACAGTAAAAACAACCAATGCAATAATTCTATTCACACATTTTATGATAAAACCCTCCTTTTACCCATTCTTTGTTGAAAATAATTAACAACCATATTGATCCTTATGTCCAAAATCTCAATTCGATACAACCTTCAATCACCCTCCTTGCAGACCTCTATTTCATTAACAAATTGTTTGATTTTTGCAGGTTATTCTAAGAATATGAAATTGGGCCAACAATTTCAATACTAGTTGACAAACTTTTTTGCTCCAAATTCTCAGATTTTAATTCAAAAAAATTCATTTAACAAACAATTTGTATACAAATAAAGGATTAAATCAAAGTCAAAGAGAGATCAGAGAGATAAAATTGCATAATGAAAGGTAAAAGTGAAAAGGTGATAGAGCAGTTAAGGTAAAACAGTAAAAGTAAAATACGGAGGTAGTAAATGGTAAATAGAGATGAAAACACTTTCACCAACAAAAATGAAGTTTATCCAAAATAAAAGTAAAAACAGTTAAAAGAATAATAAGGTTAAAAGATGAAAACAGAGCAAGAAGGGACATTTTCCAGAAATTTCCTGTTTAAGTCATAGTTTTGCAGAAACTATTGTGGCCAATCCAAGATGAATTTTTTAAAATTGAAGGAGGTTTAGGTTCCTAAAATTTCCACTTACCAAAACCTCTCTCACTTTTCTAACAACCATTATGGGTTTGGAAATATTAAACAATATTTGACAACACTTTTTACAGAAAATTCATGTTTAGTCATCATTTTGCAGAGAAGATTGTGGCCAATCAAAAATTAATATTACAAAAATGGAGGAGGTTTTTGTTCCTAGGATACCCATCTACAAAAACCTATCTCACTATTACAGAATGAGAGATACATGCACATCTTCACAGCCTATTTTTCAGACTGTGCAAATTTATGTTTTAGACATACTTTTGCAGAGTATCTTGTGAACAGCTGGAGCGGAATTTTAGGAAACTGAGAGAGGTTTATCTCAAAAACATATGTATCTACAATACCCTCTTTCAATTTTACATATCCATCTCAGATTGAGATATACAAAGGTATCACTGGACCCCAAGTTTGCAGAATTTCTGGAGCAAAATGCACAAAGGAAGGAGACAGATAGTGACTTGGATGCCTCATCATCAACTAAGAGTTGATATCAAATTATAATTTCTCTTCTTTTGTCACCATAAATCCATAAAAATAGTGCCAAATAGATTCATTAGTTTTGAGTGTCCTTTTATTAAGTTCTATTTTATGTAAAACAATTTGAGATATTTGTAAACCAATCTTGATATTTTTTCAAGATATTCTAGTTTAGAATTTGTATAAATACTTCATCATTTGAAGTATTGAGTGTGGAATAAATTGCTGAAAATTTCTAAGTCAATACTTCTGTACCTGAAGGCTTTTTGTAGCAAGCTCAAGTAGCAAACTGGATCAAATCATAAATCATCATATTTCAGGATTCATGTGATGAGCCATTGAAGTGAAGTACTTTCTACTGTCATTGTTTATCTTCTTATGTTTTACATGCATCCATATATGTGTTCTAAATTTGAATGATAAATCAGGAATATTATTACATAATTTTTTAAAAGCACTTTGTCTTTAACTATTTATCATTTATATGTTTTTTGTTGATTTCCAGAGTAGGGAATCCTTAATTTCTCCCTCTTTCGAATGACCTCTATCTTTTACTTCCTTATCTGGATCAAAGAATTCTTAGTTGCTCTTTATCCCAATTAATCCACTTCACCAATCATTCTTCAAAGATCTTCAATGACTTATCTATCTTGCCCTGAAAATATTTGACTTTTGACCTTGATCTTGATTCTGTCTACTTGACATTTAACTCCTCTTACCCAATGGATAAACAAATATATCACTATCCATCTCATTAAGTGATTTTTTCCCACCAAACCAAATATCAAAACCAATTTTCATATCATAACTAGTCTAAAATCATATTTAAAAACAAAGTTAAATCTTGTAGAGAGAGCCCTCTCTGGACCCTAGGAAGGCTAGATCATAGAGTTTAAAAGTAGGTTGGTGGTTACCTCGGTGAGTTCTTTCTTTAACCTTGAGAAATTTATGAGTGATAACATGCCATATCTAAATTATCTACAATTATACGTTGGATCATGTCAAAGGAGATTCATTTGGCTAACATTCCATAGTGGCATCAAGAGATAGTTGAGATTGTTTGTTTGTTTGAGAAGGATCTATCGACGAGTTTTATGGACTTGCAGGTTCATCTTCTAATCCACCTAGTAGATGAGGTTGAATTAGTTGGGGTGGTTTCTTATCGTTGGATGTTCTTCTTATAGAGGTACATGAAGAAATTGAAAGGTTTTATTCGACAAAGGGCTGAGAAGTTTGAATATTTTAGAAGCATGCTTGGATTGGTGGCAAAATTTTATTTGGTTGAGAGAGAGAGATGAGTACCTTATGTTGTGTGCCCATATGATGGTATTGAGAGGAAATATTGGCCTAGATGGTATTAGTATCTCAATTATAGTTTGGCCTAGATGATGTCTAGATCCCTGTATGGGAGGGTATCTTGGTCTTGATGATATAAAGACCCCTTTTTAGGGTTGATATATTGTCCTAAATGATACCTAGATCCAGGTGATGGTTAATATCTTATCATGGAGGCCTATATGGTATATATATCTATTTGGATTGATACCTTGGTTGTAGCTTGATGGTACCTATAGTGGAAAGTTGTATTTATGAAACCTTAGTCCCTATTGGGTTGATACCTTGGCAGTTAGCCTAGATGGTATCTAGATCCATATCATTGTGTATGTTGATACTCTTCCAAGAAGATGTTAAATTGAATTAATCCTTGTACTGTTTGTACAATTATGAATACCTCCCTAGTTAAGAGGGAGTGTTGAAAATGTAACTATGGTTGGTCTTCATAATTTCTATTGTAATTCATCATTATGTATTTATTGAAATATTTAAAAATAAATAAATAAAAAATTTAAGTGTGTGTTTCATGCTATTTTCACTTGTTCAGTAGGTCAAAGCCTCCATTGAAGGCTTCTAGGGTTTTCTTGAATCATGAGTTTTAGGTCCCTATAATACTAGTATATTCCCCTTATTGTTATTGTTAGTGTATCCCCCTATTGTTATTGTTTGTAACCATATATCCCCCATTTTGTTATTGTTGTGCCCCATAGAAGCCCATTATTGTTTTTTTTTACTGTAACGGTTATTGGTATTAATGGGCGGCAAAACAGCTGCCGCATACTGATGGAATACAACAATTTCTGGAATTGAGAGTACAGCAGTTTCTGGGATTGAAATTACTACAGTTTCTGCCGCTTACTGAAGGTTCACAACCATTTCTGTTACAGATTGATGAATCACGACCTTTGAAGCCGGTTGAACTGGCTCCGAGGGCGCCTCGCCTCATAAGTTCTGAAACTTGAATTGGGTTGACCCAACATTTGCAGCAGATACCTTGGAAATGAGTCGGTGCTAGTGCCTCTTCCTTGTTGCAGATTTGAGAGCAGAGGCCAGAGTTGATTATTTGTCCAAGGGGACTATGCGTTGGTGGGGATAAACGTCTTTGAGCGCCCTTAAGATTATTGAAGTGGCCTGTAGATCGGAATCCCCTCCAGAGACCTGAGGGCTGCTGCTTAAATTTGATGGACCTCCCTATTAGATTGATCTCGCCCTTAGAGCCAAACTCCAGTTTTCGCCTTTTGTTTACCCAGTTACTGATACAGAAGAGAGCGTAAATGGTTAGAAGAGGGGTTGGCATGTTGGTCCAGAGAGGGATCAACTTCAAATACTTTGGTTGGATGCTTGGAATCGGGCTTGCAGGTCTGTAATAAGAGATCCACTTTGTGAACAGGTCGACCTTTAGAGGGTTAAGGAATGATGCATTCAGATTCATCAGCATTAACTAGCAGGGATCTTCTGCAGCGAATGGAGCCCAGATTGGCTTCAAGATCAGCTTGCTTGTTCAGGTGTCTCAGAATATGGAAAAAGGTTATATGACGGAATTGGGCCAAAGTAAGCCTGATTTTCTTAAGAATGGAGATTAGATGAATCTGTGAGGGATTTGACTTGAGATTCAACGCTTGTATGATCAGCCTGGAGTCACCAAAGACCTTCAGAGACAGTATGTTCCTTTTGACAGCCTGATTGAGCCCTTGCCGCAGAGCCAGAGCTTCTGCTCTGTTATTAGATTCTATGCCCAGCCCCCATTGATATCGAAATTCAATTGATCCATCCGGCTTCAGCAGAACCCCACCTCCACCTGCAGCTCCAGGGTTGCCTTTAGAGGCCCCGTCGAAAAAGAGGCAATGGTCATCCAGAGCAGATCGCCATTTGATAAACTCCTGTTCTTCAAGGTGGATTTCCCAGTTAGCATGGGGAATAGCAGGGGGCAGGGGCTTGCAAACAAGATTTGTAGCAATGTCTTTGAGCCAGAGCTCCTCCTCACAGTCCAAAGCAGCTTCATTCCTCAAAGAAGATTTAGAATCCAAAGTCTCGCCAAGAATAGCTTGTATTTTAGCAATTATCATACCTGGAGTGCAAAGTTCATCCCTGAACAGTCTATTATTCCTCTCCAACCACAGCTTCCAGCAGATGAATTTTGGAATCCACATCCAGGCTGTTTTGAGGAGGCTTTTTTTTGAAAGGCAGAACGGAGATAAGCTGGCCCAGGTGTGAAGCAGGTCAGGAATATTACCGGGAATCACAACTTTGTCAGCTCCAGACCTCAGGACCCCCCTCCAGACATCACGGGCAAAGGGGCAGAGCAGCAACAGATGATTAGCAGACTCTTCCTCTGACACACACAGAGGGCATCTAGAGGGCCCTTCCAATCCACGTTTTCTCAGGTTATCTCTGGTGAGAATTCTGTTATGAGCTAAAGTCCAGCAGAAGAGGTCGACTTTTGGGAGCGAAGGGAAGGCCCAAATAAATCTCCATTTAGTAGGGTCTGGAGGAACATTAGGAATCGCTGTCCTCCATGCGTAACCTTCAGAGACTGAGAAATTTCCAGAGAGGGAGCCCCACCCTCGTTTGTCCTTAGCTGTTGCTTTGGAAGGAGACTTCCCTTGGAGCATATCTAATAGGAGCGAAGCTTCAGCTTGCAGCCTTTGGGGTATCTCTCCCAGATACCAGCTTTTCCATTTTCTTCCAGAGTCATCCGTCCAGATTGAGATATCCCACAGAGTATTCAGATTGTTGGTTTGAAGCCAGATTTTTATGTTTGCCAGGCCTTCCATGTGACTCAGAGGCTGATCACCAAGAATCCGATCATCCCAGATTCTGATTTTTTTCCCATTACCTGGTATCCAGTAAAGGTTGTGACAGAATTGCTCCATGGCTTGAAGACAGAGTTTGAAGACCGGAGAACCTTTAATGGTTTTTGGAGGCTGGTCCAAACACCTTAGCCGCTGTCCCTTGAAATATTTCTTCCACAGAACTCTCTTACTCCAAGAAGCCTTTCCAGCAACTATACTCCACAAGATTTTGGAGCCCAGAGTGAGGTTCTGGGCACCCAGATCTTTTAATTGAAGACCTCCTTCCAGGATTGGCTTTTTAATAGTGTCCCAATTAACTAAGTGAAGTCTTTTTTCATTATTTTTCCCCCCTTCCCAGAGGAATCTTCTTAGCAGACTGTCCATTTTACTGAGGTAGGTTTTGGGAGCCAGCAGAATGGAGTGTTGGTAAAGAGGCATACTTGTGAGGACATTTTTCATCAGGATAACCTTCCCAGCATTGTTCAGCCAAGAGGCACCCCAAGCTTGGATTCTAGATTTTAGTTTGTCCAGCAGAGGCAGCCAGTGGGCAAATTTAGTTGTGGATTTGAAAATTGGAATCCCAAGATATTTAAAAAACTCCCAGGTATGAATTCCTTTCATCTCTAAGAGTCTGGCAATGTCAGCCAGCTCCCTGACCGAGCAGTTCCAGCCAAAGATAGTGCTTTTAAGGTTATTTATCTTGCTACCCGAGACCTCCTTATAGATGTCCAGCTCCTTCTTAAAAGCTCTTGCTGAATTTATACTCGCTCCTCCAAGCAGAAGGGTATCGTCGGCAAATTGGGCATGGTTAATGTCTTTAACATTAGGGACAATTCTGAGGCCAGGAAGAGAGTGGATTTGCTGACAGCGGTCAATTTGGAAGCTAAGCACAGAGGCTTGAATAGCGAAGAGGAGCGGGGACAGCGGGCAGCCCTGTCTTAAGCCCCTAGAGGCATTGAAGAACTTTGTAGATCGGCCATTAACCAGCGGCGCAATCCAAGGGGAGGCTATACAAGCTTTCACCCAGTTTATGAAGTTTGTAGAGAAGCCCAGGTTCTTCATAACAACAAAGAGGAATTCATGTTTCACCCTATCAAAGGCGTTGGCCAAATCAAGCTTTATCACCATTCCTTTCTCTTTTCACTGGCAGCTTGAGTGAACTGCTTCTTGCACCAACACAATATTGTCCAGAATCTTCCTCCCTTTGATGAAGCCCCCTTGGTTTTCCGGAATGATGTCCGGCAAGATGTTCTTGAGACGGTTGGCTATTGTTTTGGTGATCAGCTTATAACTTGTGTTACACAGTGAGATGGGCCGAAATCTACCAAAGTCGGAAGCTCCTTTCTCTTTCGGAATCAGAGCAAGAAAGGCCGAGTTGATGCTGCCTCCGATCTTGGAACAAGATTGAGACTTCCTGACCATTCTCAGAAGGTCTTTGTTAATGGTAGACCAGCAAGTCTGATAGAACCTGGCGTTGAACCCATCAGGCCCGGGAGCTTTGTCCGGCTCCATGCTGTCCAAAGCCTTCCTGAGCTCATCCATGCTTATCGGAGCAGTCAGCATGGAGTTAACAGAGTCCTGAACGGAATGAGGAATTTGGTCAAAAGGATAGGCAAGAGAGTCTATAGGAGGATTTTCAGGAGCCGTATAAAGCTCTTGGAAATAGGTGAAAGCAGCTCTTTTGATGCCTTCAGGATCTTGGACCACCGCATCATTGGATCTGATTTCAGAGATAGCTTTGAATTGCTTGCGAACTTCTGCTTGTTTATGAAAGAATCTGGTATTTTTGTCACCGGCCTGTAACCATAAGTTTCTTGATTTTTGTCTCCAGTACTCCTCTTCCTCCCTGCTAGCTCTATGAAGATTTTTTTGTAACTCAACTTCTCTTTGAAGCTGACTTTGAGTAACAACAGCATTTTCCATTACTGATTGATGGGCAGCAAGGTTATCTAGGGAATCTTTTCTCTTGGCAGTGGGTGTTTTCAGAGATTTAGCCCACTCCTTGAGTCTTCTTTTAAGGCCCCTCAATTTTTCTTCCCACACATAGAAAGGGGATCCCTGAATCTGCCGATTCCAGGCTTCTAGAACCACTTCCTGGAAACCCTCTTGCTGAATCCACAAAGGGCTGAATCTAAAGGGAATTGGACCAAGGTTACCATCAAGTGAGAGCTCAAGGCTGATGGGTTTATGATCGGAAGTGCAGTTTGGGAGGATTTTAGAAGAGGCTAACAGACCACAAGTAAGGAAAGAGGTTTGGACAAGGAATCTGTCCAGTCGAGCAGCTATGTGGTTGGGCCCAATTCTTTTGTTAGTCCAGGTATATTTCCCAGCAGAAGGCTTGATGTCCTCCAGATCCCAGTCTAGCATAATGTCTTCCACCCATTCTCTAGCTGGATCCCTTACTAGGGAACCCCCTTTTTTCTCATCGGTGGCTAGAGTGACATTCAGATCACCTGCAATAATGATGTTTTCTGGATTGTGCAATAAAAGAAAGGACTGAAGCGAGTCCCAGCAGAGTTTTTTCTCCGCGGGAAGGACTGGAGCATAAAGATTGAACATACTTACTTGTTGACCAGAGTCTTTGTGGAGGAGCTGAGTGAATATCCAGTGAGGGCAGATTTCTTCTTGAATCCATTCATATTTTGAGCTGTCCCAGAAGGAGGCAAGCCCGCCAGAGGCTCCTCTAGCACTGACAGCTCTTCCGGGGCCTTTACGCCAGAATGTCTTACTAGTTTGGAGGAGGAGATTATCCTCCATCTTTGTCTCCTGGATGAGAAGGATATCAGGCGAGTACAACCTAACAATGTCTTTTAGTGCTTCTTCTTTCAGCCTGCTGCCTAACCCTCTGCAGTTCCAGGAGACGTACTTCATTATTTACTGACTTGGGGGGTGGGGACTCCTTTTGGAGCCCTGTTCTGCTTGCGTCCGGATCTGGTGTTCATCATTCCTTTGAGAGTTTTTTGGGAGCCTTGAAGGACGTCCAGATAAGTTTTCTCCTCTCTCTGTTTTTTCTTGGATTTCCGACCCCTCGTCGACTTGATAGGGGTGATTTGCGAGCCTTCTGAATCAGTATCTCTCTCTTCTGACTCGCCCCCTGAGTCAGAGGCCAGGCTGATGTGCTCCTCAGTGCCTTCGATTCCCCTTTGATCAGCAGCATCTAGGGGAACAGATGGTTGTCCGGCGGTCTCTTTCATTTTGGTCGATTGGTCTTCAGTTTCTTCGTGGCTCTCTGGGGTATTTTCCTTCTCAGCTGATGAGGGGCCTTCTTTTGTGTTGGCCTGAGTAGTCGATCGGGGTTTCCCCATAGTTCCAGATTTTGTCTGTTCCGAGGGTTTTGGGACTGCCTTGCCCTTTTTGATCTCTTTCCAACCTTCTTCTTCCGCCTTGTCCCTTGAGGGTGCTTTAGGACAGTTTCGTTGGAAGTGGCCATGCTCGTGACAGATTCTGCACTTAAAGGGCAGTTGCTCATAGTCCAGTTTCTGAAAATGATGCCAATCTCCAACTGTGAGTTTTATGGCTTCCGGCAGACCAGCTTCCAAGTCAACTTCCACGCAGATTCTAGCGCAGGTGTATTGGCCCCTATTGTCAGCTTTGTCTATGAATCGACCCAGCCCGTTACCGATCTTCTGCAAGGTTTGGTAGCTCCAGCAATGGATCGGCAGATTGGGGAGCCGGACCCAAACAGGAACCTCCTTCGGGACATCGACAGAAGGGTCGAAGTCAGGGGTCCATTTGTTGAGGAAAAGGCCTTGGTTTCCCATGAAATACGAACCGTTTCTGAACACCAGGTCACGGTCTTCCTTGGTAGTAAATTCGAAAATAAAGAATCCTCGACCAACAGCGTAGCAGATCACGTTATTTGTCAGCAGAGGTCTCCAGTTCCGTTGAACCCATTCATCTGTCACTTTTGTTGACGGCCAACGACCCATGAACTGCCCGACCAATCCTCTGTCAGCTAAGGCGAGAGCTATTTTGATCGGCTGTTCTTCAGGCAAAGCGATCTCTGGTATTTCATCAAGTTTTTTAATGAAAGTTGGGACTTCAGGTGTGGGGCGTTTCTTCCCTTTCTGAGTCAGAAGATTCCGAAATGCTACAGCAGGTGAGATAGGAGGGGGAGGAGAGGGCTCCCCGCCCCCATGCGCATCCATGGCGGCTGCAGATCAGCAAACCCAGACCTAATCGCAGTAGGAACGCGCGCGCGTTATCTCCTTGTCTCTTCCGAATTGATAAAAAAATCTAGAAGCCCATTATTGTTATTGTTGTGCCCTTACATTATTATTGTTATGTGGGCTCTGATTATATTGTGACCCCTTAGACTCCTATATATAAAAAGGAGGTCTTATCATTTGAATCATCCAAGAATTGTTCATTTATGTGATGCAAAGGAGGCCCCCCCTCGAAGAGGCTATTTATTAAGTCATTGATCTATAGTTTCTTCTATTTTTTGATTTGGTTGCATAACATTTGGTATCAGAGCTTTGGATTCTAGGGTTTCACTTCTTCAAATAGGTGATATTGGAATTTTCGCTAAAAAAAATTTCTACAACGCTTCGGAATATGAAATTGAAACCATGTAGAGACAAAAAGTTGGTGAAATTCGTGTACGAATTTCATATCTTAGTTCACTATATTTTTAGAGATATGATTCGAGGAAGTTAGGTTTTTTGTAGGCTCCAGAATTCCATCTCAAAAAGGTGACGTAGGGAAAACCGTCATAAATTTCTCTTTAAGAATCAGATTTGAATTTCGTAAAAAGTGACCGAAAGCATAATGACTTTAGTTTTTCGTGTATTATTTTCAGGGCTGAAGGTGGAAACAATGACAAGTGTAAATCCATACAAGTTCTCTGTACTGAAGCAATCTATAATCAGGTCATTGTGGGAGATTAGGAATAAATATTTCTTCAAGAATCCAATCTTGGTCTTAATTTTGGGGTTGGAAAGAAGACTCAGAGGGATACCACGAGAGGAAATTTAAGACTTTGGAGATACTAAATCACAAAGATACAACACTTTCAATATCGAGCTCCTAAAAAGCAAGAAAAAGTTGTGTATTTTTTAAAATTTTGCATAACTTTTGTTTAAAAAAATAGTTTGAAGTGATTCAAATGGCATAGTGAAGCATAGATATCATTGTTTGATTCTAAAATTCCTAGAAAAAAATGGAAACACCTAGCAAGAAACCATAAATCTCTACTATGATGCATGAAGAAGAGGAAGAAATACAATCTGATTAATCAAAATGACACGACCAAGTGTAACAATTTTTGCTCTCGCAAAGAGTAACAAAAAATGAAATGGAAGCTAAGGTGCATGGTTTGAAGAATGGCTTAAAATCAGAAATGGAATATTTGAAGGATGGATTAAAAGCAGACATGGAAGGTTTGAAGGATGGATTAAAATCAGACATGGAAGCCAAGATATATGGTTTGAAGGAAATTTTGACAAATTTTCTATAATAAAAATAATTTTAATCATGATCTTAGAGACTCTATAACTTTGGATTGAAGACCCACCACATTCCAAAGATTGATATGATGAAGTTTAATGGAAAGGATATGGTAATATGGATAACACAATTGGAGCAATATTTTGATCTACATGATGTGCAACACACACAAAAAGTATGCATTGTATATTTATAATAATAACTTAATCAATTTGTATGGTATCTATGGCTTTGTTCTTGTAAAACACTTGTCACTTGGTCAAATTTTATGGAAGAAATGATAGCACATTATAAGGATACAAAGAGCAACACCTTCTTTAGCCAATTAATAAATCTCAAACAAAAGGGTTCAATGGTGGAGCACATTGAGGACTTCCAAAAGTTGAATATAAGGGTAGTTGATATTCCATAGGAGCATAGGATTGATGTCTTCATAGGGACTTTAAAGGATAACATCTGATGATCGCCTTTGGGAACCTGATTCATCAGACAAGGCATTCAAGGTGGCAAGAAAATTTAAAAGAAAAATTATGGAAACAAGGAAGTCTACCACTCACAACTATAAATATGGAAGTGTTGTTGATCCTATCCTTTCACAACCTACAAGGTTGACACCCCAACAATTGGCAAAACAAAGAGAAAAGGGGATTTTTTACATTTGTGATAGAAAATACACTAAAGCTCATAAGAGTGTTGAGAAGATATTATTTTACATAGATTGTGAGGAGGAGGAAGAAAATGAACAAGAAACATCAAAAGAAGAGGATATAAACCAAGAACCAACACCAACAAAAAACCAAAAAATAAGAAGAAGAAGAAGAAGAATCTGACCATACCTTGTAATGCAGTGGCACGAATTACCACTCCTCAAGCTCTAAAGGCAGAAGGATATATCAAGAAGAAAAATTTACTAGTGTTGGATGATTAAGGTAGTACCCATAATTTTATTCATTGTAAGATATCCAAGGAATTGAATTTCTTCCTATATCTAGCACTAGAGTATCAAGTAATGGTTGCAAATGGAGGAACTATAAATTTCTCTGAAAAGTTACATAATATCAAGCTAACCATGGGGTAATATGTATTGAGTAGTCCAATTATTTCCATTCCAATGGGTGGTGTTGATGTTGTACTATGAGTCCAATGGTTAATATCTTTGAGGATGATAACTTTTAATTTTCAAGAAATTTTCTTGAAAGTTTTTTGGGAAGGAAAGGAAGTTGAATTAAGGGGTATCACAGGGAAACCAGGAAAGATAATAAGATCTAACATCATGAAAAAGCTTCTTAATAAATATAAATGTGGCGTAATTACACATTTATGCTTACTATAGGATCAAACATCGAAATCATATGTTTCTCCATATATCCAAAGAGTGTTGGAGAATCATTCCAAGGTTTTTGAGACTCCCAAAGGCCTCCCACCTATTCACGATCGTGATCATGTTATTCATTTTATTCTAGGAAGTGTTCGTCCAAACATTATACTTTATAGATAACCCTATGCCCAAAAGAGTGAAATTCAACGTATGGTTGCAGAAATGTTACAGGCCGGTATAATTCAAACTAGTCAAAGTTCATTATTTGTTCCAATATTATTGGTGCACAAGAAGGATGGATCATGGCATATGTGTCTGGATTATAGGGATCTCAACATGCTTACTATTAAATATAAATTTCCCATTCTTTCCATTGATGAATTGTTGGATGAATTACATGGGGAAATTAACTTCACCAAGCTAGATCTTCATTCAGGATATCATCAAATTAGAACGAATACTAAAGACATTCTGAAAACAACATTCAAAACTCATGAGGGTAATTAAAAAATTTTGGTCATGCCTTTTGGCCTTAGTAATGCACCTTCCACATTTCAAGGTTTGATTAAGTCCATTTTCAAACTCTTAGAAAATTTGTGTTAGTATTTTTTGATGATATAATAATTTACAACAAGTCTTGGAAGGATCATGTTCAACATGTTGATAGAGTGCTCAAAATATTGGAGGAGAAATAATTATATGCAAAAACTCCAAATGTTTCTTTGGAGTCCAAGAGGTGGAATATTTGGGTTGTACTGTATCTCATGAGGGTTTTAAGGTAGACCCTAACAAAATTAATCCATTAAGGAATGGAAAATCCCCACAACCATAAATCATCTTCAAGGATTTCTGGGGTTGACAGGGTATTATCACAAGTTTTTTAAGAATTATGGGAGAATAGTAGCACCTCTAATAACATTACTGAAGAGATATGCATTTTATTGGACTCCATAAGCAACTAAGGCCTTTGAACATCTTAAAGATGCAATGTGTCAAGCACCGGTCTTAGCTATGCTAGGATTCACAAAAACCTTTACTGTGGAATGTAATGCCTCGGGAAATGAAATTTGTGTTTTTTTAATGCAATAAGGAAGACCTCTTTCTTTTGAAATTCGTCCAATCAAAGGAAATTATTTACACAAACCTATTTATGAGAAGGAAATGTTGGAAATACTACATGCAATAAAGGAATGGAGACCTTACCTAATGGGAAGACACTTCAATGTAAAAACAAACCATAATAGTCTTAAATACTTTTTGGAACAAAGATTATCTTCAGAAGAGCAACGAAAATGGGTCACAAATATGTTGGGTTATTAATTTGAAATCATCTACAAAAATGGGAAGCAAAATGTGGTTGCAAATGCACTCTAAAGAAATGATGAGGATGTGGAAGCATTTCTTTATGCCATTTCTATTATCCAACTTGATTGGATAACCAAAAGCAAGGGATGAATGGAAGAATGACGAAGAGGTGTGGACACTCATTCAAAAGTTGCAGCAAGATCCTAGTACATCTAATACATTTATTTGAAAAAATGATTCTTTATGGTCCAATATCGTTATATATTTGAAAAAATTCCCAAATCAAGAAAAATATTCTTTTAGAATTTCACACTTCCCCCTTAGGAGGGCACTCGATATTTTAAAAAACTTACCACAGGGTCAAGAATGAATTCTTTTGGGATGGAATTAAATCTGATATTCAGAAGTTTGTGGCAGAATTTTTGGTTTTCCAACAAAATAAAGTTAAGACAATTAAGATGTTTGTTACAACCTTTAGCCATTCCAAGTCAACATTGGGAGGAGTCAATGGATTTTATCATAGGTTTACCAAAGTCTAAAGGAAAGAGTGTCATCATGGTTGTAGTTGATATACTTACCAAGTATGCACACTTTTTTTCATTACCTCATCCTTTTAAAGTCAGTATAGTCGCTACTGTATTTATGAAAACAATTCAAAAACTACATGGAAACCCCAATATTATTGCAAGTGACAGAGATCACATTTTCACTAGAAATATTTGGAAGGAATTATTTTCTTGTCTTGGTACTCAATTAGCTCATAACACATCTTATCATTCTCAATCTGATTGGAAAACTTAGATAGTGAACAAATGTTTGGAATGATATATTCATTGCCTTTTATACGATAAAAAAACACAATGGATCAAGTGATTACCTCTATCGGGATTGTGTTATAACATTGAATTCAATACTGCAACAAAAATGAACCCATTTATGACACTTTATGGATATCATCCACCATCCATCACATCATCTTAGAGATAAAATTAAGGTTCAAGCAATGTAATATCACATCGAGCATCAACAACAAATTCTCCAACTCTTAAAGGATAACCTCACTCTGGCACATAATCGAATGAAACAAAAATAAAATCAGCATCGCAGTGAAATAAGTTTTGATGTAGGTGACTGGGTATTTTTACAGCTACAACCATACATGTCCCTCAAGCAAGCTAAGAAGGACAATAAATTATCACCCAAGTACTATGGTCCTTACAAGGTGTTGCAAAATATTGGTAATATGACATACAAATTAGAGCTACTTGCATCTTCTTGAGTACACCCAATTTTCCATATTTCATGCTTAAATAAGGTTACTGGTGATAATATGCTAGTTCAAATAGTGTTTCCAAAACTTTTCGAAGAAGGAAAAATCATGTTTGAGCCTGAAGCAATCATAGAAACAAGAACCTGACAACTATAGAATCGATTAATTTTAGAGTATCTCATTAAGTGGAAGAACTTACCTGCTAAAGAATCCACATGAGAGGATGTGAATTTTATACAAAAGCATCTGTAACTTCTCAAGCATTGAGGAAAACACTTTTTTGAAGGAGAGGGGCATGTTAGGTCCCTATAATACTAATTTTTTTCCCCTTATTCTTATTGTTATGCCCATGTATCCCCTATGTTATTATTGTTGTGCCCCATAGAAGCCCACTATTGTTATTGTTGTGCCCTTACATTATTATTTTAATGTAAGCTATGATTATATTGTGACCCCTCAGACTCCTATATATACCAATGAAGTCTTATCATTTGAATCATCCAACAATTATTTATTTATGTGATGTAAAGGAGGTTTCCCCCTTGAAGAGGATATTTATCAAGTTGTTGATCGATCTTTTCTTCTATTTTTTGACTTGGTTTCATAACAATGAGAGTCATTATCATATGTATTTGACCCTTATTTTTCTTTTGTATCATGTAAAGAAAATTTATTTTGAGCCAAATCATCCATTTTACACCTCCTCACCAAGTCGGTCATGCCTTGATGAAGTCAACCATGTTTCGAGAAATTTGACCAAATGAACTGTATATATAGAAGGATAATTTGACCTCCTTGGAATTCATTCAC
Source organism: Pinus albicaulis (assembly GCA_034641835.2). Classification (NCBI taxonomy): domain Eukaryota; kingdom Viridiplantae; phylum Streptophyta; class Pinopsida; order Pinales; family Pinaceae; genus Pinus; species Pinus albicaulis. The sequence goes on along the minus strand of JAXQQM020082761.1, from coordinate 11,313 downwards.
AACAAGTTTGATCTATAGTGAAAGAGGAAAATAAAGAAGTTTGAAATCTAAAGGAAGGAAGCCAAACTCAAGGAGAAATAAAAAGACAAGTTTTTGGGCACCTCACATGTGCGAGTTCTTCTAAGGTTTATGGGTAACTGTTGGGGGCCGAAATTTATGATCTTACCGCAGGTTTGAATTTCTACTGTAGGAGAGAAAAAATTCAGTTGGAGAATATTTTGAGGGTGTTGACCCTTGTTGAATTTGGCAGTATTTGTCTACTTGGAAGGAGGGTTGACTTGGTTATTGGAGGAGGTTGTCTTGGTAAAAGTTCTTGGATTGTATTAATTTGACTTGGTTCTATTAGAGAAGAAGAGTTTTACTGGGTTTTCCCCTGACACAGGAGTTTTACCCTGGCTAAGTTCCAACATTTTGTGTCTCTTGTTCTTGTCATCTTCATGTATTTTTTATTTGGTAATTTCTTGATGAAAGATAACTTAATAAATAAGTAAATAATACAACATGTATCAAAAGTAATTATCAAGAATAGAGGATCAAAGTCCTAATAACTACATGAATTTATTTATCAACATGAATGACCCCGTCAAATCTTTTCCATGCCCCGTTACAACCTATTCATCAATTTGGTCACATAAAACTCTTCTTAAAATCTATTTTGGACATATACACAACACTCACTGTAAATTTATCATAAGCCCCCCAAATCAAATAACATTAATTTTGGACATAAAAAATATATCATCAAGGATTTCCATGCCTTCAGAAATGTTCACCATTGAATCTTGATCATAATTCTTCTTCCGAAAATAAATTTGGCTTTGTAATGAGCCTAGGAATTCCAAAAAACTATTGAAAATAAAAAATTAAATTAAGTGTTCAAAAAAATAGACCTTTCAGGTAATTCTCTACAAAAGATCCGCTCCCAATAAAAATTCAAAAAAATGTACACCTTTTGTCTCTCAATGTGCAACAAAATGTACACCTTTCGTCTCTTAACAATTCAACAAAATGTACTTATGCAGAAAAAATGAAAATTATTAAAAAATAAGAAAATTGACTTGAGGAATGATCGGGTTCAAACCTTTGACCTCGACTAACACAATATGAGTACACTACCAATTGACCTACTCAATATCACTTGTAACACCATCCTCCTAAATCAATTTTAATATGAATGAGCTAAATTCAAAGGGGAGATCACATGGATCCAATCCCGTGTCTCTGCTCATAAGTTTCCATACAAAATTAGACAACTCAACATTAATTATACATGTCATTATCCAAATTTTCACACAATAAACCATATGTATCCAATTCGACGTGTCAATCCATAAGACCAATGCTATAAACAAATAAGCTACAAGACGTTTCGACCTTTGTTATATGATAATAAAAGTTTAACTTTTCCTCCATCAAAAGTTTAACTCTACCTCTATCATCAAACCTTTTTTATATGTCATTAAACTTAACTCTCTTTTTATATAGCTATTCCATAGAATTCCACTAAAAATATTTGAAATCCACCTTCAATAAATGAAACTCCCCACTATATTATATTAAGCTTCACTTTCATTGTATATAGCCAGCCCGTAGACTTCTACTAATAATAGTTGAAATATTCCATAGATAGAACAAAATCTCTATTATTATATCAAACTTAGCTAAATATATTTCTTAGAGATTCACCCTCCACTAAAATATCTCTATATACCAGTGACCTCCACTAGAAAACAATGTGTGGAGGATTGAAATGAAGACTTATTTCAAGCGAAAACTTAAATTAACGTCTACAACCATGAACTCGAAAAAAAAATGTTATACCAACCTTAGAGTTTTCGTCTCACATTCTTTCTCAGTCCATTGCACTTGAGGCTTTAGTCATGTGGTACATATATATTTATCTATGTGGTCCTGGGGCTCATGAGGGCCAACCTCGAGCCCATCATTTATGCTCTCAATTTTGTATTTTAACCCATACAATCTCTTTTTTCCACCTTATGACCTTCATCATGATCGAAGGATCTGTAGCCCTTTTTTCACATGACTGTGCCATGTGATCTAGTCCTAGGTTCATCGACATACTGATGTGATCATGCCACATGGAAACTCATGAGAGGTGCCACGTGTCACCCATTCTAACCTTTTTGTTGGGAAAAATACTGAGAGGGGGGGGGGGGTGAATCAGTATTTAGTGCTAACTGAAAACTTTTTAACTTTTTCTTGCTTTTAAACCCATACGCTACTTTAATGAACACAACTCGCGTATACACGCGAATATCCTTAAGTAAACTCGCGTATGCTCAGAGATCTAATTATGCATTTAATTCTTAACTTAGATCATTGCATCATTCATTCATCAGATGTTTAGTAAGCAGTAAACAGGTGCAGTAAGAATAGAATAAATCACCACACATAAGCAACACATATGAACACCAAGATTTAAGGTGGAAACCCAATTCGAGAGAAAACCACCGCTTTCGTCGTCTCAGTCTTCAATATTTATTATATAAAGAAAACTTCTTACAATTATGTACTGGCACAGACTCATACCAGCACGCAGGCACCCACCTGCAGAAGGCTACAACCTTCTCTCCTTTACCAGCCTCTCCTGGAAGGGAGCTACAACCCCTTGCTCTCGTTTACCAGCCTCTCCTGGAAGGGAGCTACTACCCCCTGCTCTCGTTTACCAGCTACTACTAGAAGGGAGCTACTACCCCCTTACTGAAGGCTTCAACCCTCAGCACTACAGCTAACCACGTTTCATTAATTTTCAAACTGGATCAAACAACTTCAACACAACCCTTCACTTATCAACAGACATACTTTGCCCAATGCTTCAAACAGAACAGTGAAACCACTGTAACCAGAATACCAGAGATAACCCAGACTTCAAAATAGATATGCAGAAACACATTCAACCTTGAGCAACCATTGGTTCAGATACCATACGCGCTTTTATTTAATCAAACCCGCGTATACACGCACTTTTCATGAAACTAACCCGCGTATACATCTGTGCATTTTTCAGAAAAACCCTAACTGCCAATATGAGCTTTTATTTAATCAGATCCGCGTATACACACACTTTTCCCGAAACGAACCTGCGTATAGATTTATAAAAGATAAACTTTACAGAACAGATTAGATCTATGAACTTACCCAGATTTCTTCAATTTCTTCATCAGATTTGCACCAGGTCTTCATTACTTCTTTTCAAATCATCCTAGAGATTCATCATTTCTAGATCTAGAGATCTTTAACTTTCATCATATTCATAGGTGCATCATAGATTCAGATCTATTAATTAAGAACAGAGTTCAACCATGCAGATATACTTCAGAGTGAAGTATTCATTAAAGCCCAGACACCCCCCTTGCACTATGATTTTATTCTCCTTAAATATATTTGGCCTTTATCAATACCATGAGTCAAAACCACTCAACCGCTGATGGTATTCCTGGACGAGATCAAATAGATAATCAAGCACTCAATACTTTGGGCCAATACCATAGTAATGCCCCCTGGTTTTATAAAATTAGAGCGCAAATTGGCATACGTGACTTGGCACGTTCATTTCCACGTACATACGCGACTTATCCTTAACAAACCCGCGTATGCCTTGTGACATAGCTTGTTCAACATTATTCCGGCACTTTCTGAATTCCTTTCTTCTGCTACTTCTGAACTGATCTGTAGATACATCAGATTTACATCATTTTCATCAAGGAAAACTTCATCAAGTAGGTTGCCATCAACTTTATCAAGTAGGTTGCCATCAAGGACAACACTCTGCATCATATTGCCAACAATCTCCCCCTTTGGACTTGATGGCAACCATGATGGTGTTTGATCATCACAACAGATAGATACATTGATTATAACCATTATGCAAACATCATGAAACTCTCCCCCTATTCAAACACCATGTTACTCTCCCCCTTTGACATCAAGGGCAAAGGGCAGATCAAAAACCAAGAGCTCTGTAAATCTGATGTGCACTGAAGTTACCATGCTCCCCCTGAGTTCATGCCGAGTCTTCAAACATATTTTTCAATGAAGTACATGACTCTATAACCAAGGACCCATACTTACATCAAAGATCAACCAAGTGGATTTACATATATGACTCTTGTACCCAACCAAGTGGGTTTACACATTTGAACGAGCCCTTTGCATGACTGAATATTACAATTTACATCATAGGTCATAGCCTTTTCATCAAATTACACATATGACTTTTTATAACCAATATCAAAAAAACCTCAAGAGAGATCATATTTCAGAATCATCATAATGCCAACAATGCATTACATTCAGTAAGGCTAATGCTCCCCCTGAAACGGTGCATCCTTTCAAAACTCCTCCTTAGCTTGTGCAACCTGAACACTTTCAACAGCCAATCATCAAGGCATCTTCACCCAATATCAGAGAATGAAACAGAAATATAAGAGCTGAAACATCATCAGAGATACCATACAGCATCAGAGATGTGCTGAAGAATGCTGACCCAGAGAAAAATTGTCAGCAACCACCCATACGCAGTTTTATCTGTATAAAATCGCGTACATATGCGACTGTCTTTCATGAAATCCGCGTATCCAATTTAATCTTCTGCATTTAAGCAGATCTGATCTTTTGCATGGCAGAAACTACTCCCAGCTTCTGTATGAGATATTCGAACGCTTCCCTGGGCAGAGGTTTGGTAAATATATCAAAAACTTGTTCTTTGGAGGGAACATACTCCAACTTCACCTTTTGTTCAAGCACTTGTTCACGTAAGAAGTGATACTTGATGGGAATGTGCTTGGTCTTGGAATGCATAACAGGATTCTTTGAGATACTGATGGCACTTGTATTATCACACATAATGGAGATAAGAGGTGAACATTTGATTTGAATGTCTTGTAAGGTTTGCATCATCCAAAGAAGTTGAGTGCAACATGATGCGGCAGCCACATATTCTGCTTCTGCTGTAGATAAGGCAATAGAGCTTTGCTTCTTGCTGAACCAAGATACTAACCGAGGCCCCATATAGAATGCACCACCACTAGTGCTTTTCTGATCATCAACATTTCCAGCCCAATCTGCATCAGTGTAAGCATGAAGAGTAAGATCAACATTCTTTGGATACCATAGCCCAAAGTCTTGAGTTCCTTGTAGATATTTGAATATTCTTTTGACAGCCTGAAGGTGAGACTCTTTTGGATTAGCTTGGAATCGTCCAACAATCCCAACTGCATGCATAATGTCCGGTCTAGTCCTAGTGAGATAAAGTAGACTTCCTATCATAGATCTGTATTCTGGTTGATTCACAGTGGGAGAATCATCATGAGAACTAAGATTACATCTGGTTATCATTGGTGTACTTACAGGTTTGCACTCTTCCATGCCATACTTCTTCAGAATTTGCTTAAGGTATTTTTCTTGTGATAAGAATATACCATCTATAGTTTGATGCACTTGCAAGCCAAGAAAGAATGTTAGTTCCCCAAGTAAAGACATTTCAAATTCTTGCTGCATGACAGAAGCAAATTTTTGACTCATAGATTCTTCATTACTTCCAAAAATGATATCATCAACATATACAACCGCAATCAATAGTTTATCATTTTCAATTTTTGTGTATAAGTTGCTATCAGCAGACCCCTTTGAAAATCCTTGTTGATGAAGATATTTGTCAAGACGATAGTACCATGCCCTTGGAGCTTGTTTGAGACCATATAGAGCCTTTTTAAGTCTACAAACAAGATTTTCATCATTTCCAAAAATGAATCCTTCTGGTTGTTCTATATAAACTTCTTCTTCTAGATCACGATTGAGAAATGCAGATTTAAGATCCATTTGATAAACTTTGATTTGTTGAAAACTTGAAAAAGCAAGAAACATTCTTATGGCTTCAAGTCTAGCTACAAGAGAAAAAATTTCTTCAAAGTCTATACCTTCTTGTTGAGTATACCCCTTGCAAACAAGTCTAGCTTTGTTTCTTACAACATCCCCATTCTCATTTAACTTGTTTTTGAATATCCATTTAGTTCCAATGACATTTTTGTTATGAGGTCTTGGTACTAACTCCCAAGTTTGATTCTTTTCAATTTGATCAAGCTCTTCATTCATGGCTTGAACCCAACATTCATCTTTGCTAGCTTGATTGACATTGTGTGGTTCAATAGTGGATAGAAATGCCAGATAGCTAGAAGATCCCACAAGAGTCCTTCTTGTTTGTACACCTGATCCTTTATCTCCCAAAATTTGAGATTCTGGATGATTCTTTTGAACATATCTGGATGGAGCTTTTTCAGATAAATCATCTTCAGGTTCTTCATTGGGTTCACTGTCTATATCATTGCTATTTGATGTAAAAGGACATAAGTCACCATCGTCTTCATTTGTTGTTTGTTTTTCTTCTTTTGGGGCTACAGGAGACTCATCAATAACAACATCAATACATTCAACAATCTTCCGAAGTCTTTTATTGTAACATTTATATGCTCTACTCGTAGAGGAGTAACCAAGAAGTATTCCTTCATTTTCTCTAGGTTCAAACTTGCCAAGTTTTTCATCATTATTTTTGATAAAGAATTTACTTCCAAAAACTCTAAAATGCTTCACAGAGGGAGAATTACCATACCAGAGTTCATATGGAGTTTTTTCACTATTTACACGAACATGTGCCTTGTTGAGAATGTTTACCGCTGTATGTGTTGCTTCTCCCCAAAATGTGTCAGGTGTTCCAGAATCATCAAGCATAGCTCTAGCCATTTGTTTAACTGTTCTATTCATTCTTTCTGCTACGCCATTTTGTTGTGGAGTTCCAGCTACAGAGAACTGTCTTTTTATGCCATGTTGTTCACAAAATTCAAGGAATTCATCTGAAGTATATTCTCCTCCTCGATCAGATCTAAGACATTTGAGTTTTAGATCTAATTCATTTTCAACCAGAGCCTTGAAGATCTGAAATTTATCAAATGCTTCATCTTTGTGTTTAAGCAACCAATCCAACACATTCTAGAGAAATCATCAATAAATAAGATATAGTATTGTTCACCACGAGGTGACTTTTTCCTCATAGGTCCACATATGTCAGTATGAATGAGTTCAAGAGGCCTACTTGATGATCCTTCCTTGGCATTAAATTGCACTTTGGTCTGCTTGCCGAATTAGCAAGATTTGCATATGATACTTTCAGGTAGAGTAATATTGGGAAGACCACGAACAACATTAATTCTTCTTGATTTGTTGATTTGAGAGAAGCTTAGATGCCCCAACCTTCTATGCCATAGCCATTTTTCTGAAGATTTACTCAAGTAACATTTTTCTTTGCAATTCTTCAATACATACAGGTTGCTTGGAGTTCTTTTTCCTTTTATAATTGTTTTACCTATATCAAGATCACGAACCACACATTCTTTTGAACTAAAGACAACTTCAGTTCCTTGATCACACATTTGACTTACACTTAATAGGTTATGCCTTAATCCATCCACATACATGACATCATTAGCCTTCACTTTTTCTTTTAGAAACACGGACCCTTTTCCTTTAATTACAACAGGAGTATCATTTCCAAAAGTAACTTTCTTTTCCTTTTCTAGTGTACTATATGCACGAAGTTTGGTTTTGTCACCTGTCATGTGTCTTGAGCATCCGCTATCAATGTACCATTGATTTTCTTCACCTTTTGCAAATAACGCTATGCCACAATTTTCAACCTGTAATTCCTTCTTTTTCCATACTTTGGAACTTGAAGGAAAATGCTCTTTTGGCTGAACTTTGCTCCTGCATTCAGATTCTTCATGCCCAAATTTATTGCAATAAGCACATTCAACTTCATTTAGAAGAGGAGAAATTTTTTTATAGGTATTCTTCTCAAATTCAATCCTTTTCTTTCTTGCTTCTCTAGTCATGATGGTTTTATATGCAACACATTGAACAACTTTATGACCAAAATTGTGACATGAAAAACATTGTCCATTGAAGAAGAAATTTCTGCGATCATGAAATCTTCTACTTGAATTTACCTGTTGATTGGTGTTTCTTTGAGAGATATTCCTATTAGTGTTCTTTGAATTGAGATGATCATGCTTTACCTGTAATGATTCTTTATTCCCTTGCTGAGTGGCAGAATTTTGTAAACCAGCTGTAGCTGCTTTTAGATAATTTGGTGCTGAAGCCTGAGAAGATTCTCTGGTATATCCAAGACCTGTCTTTATAAGAGGAGAACGTTGTACCTTGATAATATCATCTAAGGTTTCAGATCCTTTAGCAAATCTAAGATTCAGAGTCTTTACTTTCTCAAAATATTTTCTTAGACTTACCACTTCACATTCTAATTTCTCAATGTGTTTCTTTGCTTCTTCAACCTGCTTTTCCAGAGTCTCTATGGTTATTTTCCTTTCTTCTAAGAGTATTTTACTTTCTTCTAAGTGTATTTTGAGTTGATTGTTTTCTTCAAGAAAATTATTGACCTCTAGAGCATCCACAAAACTATCCTTTTCTTCTCTATATTCAAATGCCATGAGAAGTCTAAGATCTTGTTCACATTCTTTCTCACTATCAGATAACCCATCACTGTCTTCATGAGTATAGTAACTTTTTCTAGTGTTAAACCGATTCTTATTCCTTCTTGCTACTTCCTTCCCTTTTGCAGGTGTTTCTTTTTTAGGACACTTAGCAGCATAATGACCAACTCTTCCACACTCAAAACATTTGAAAGGAAGCTTACCTCTGAACCGTCCTGTGCCAAGTTGGAGTTTCTTTACAAAATTTTCCTCGTCTTCTTCTGAGATATATCCTAATCCTTTTGCTTCTTGGACTTCTTTCCCTTTTGTAGAAGCTCTGAAGATAGCCTCTTTGACTTCAGATGGTCCTCCTCTTCTCATTTCATATGCGGTTAGTATGCCATGAAGTTGTACCACAGTAAGATTTTGAAGATCCTGTTTTTCTTCAAGAGCAGAAAATTTTGACTCAAATTTTGCTGTTAGCGATCTTAAAATTTTCTCAACCAAAGTAGATTCGGTTATTGTTTCTCCCAGATTTCTCATATGATTTACAACATCATCAACACGTAGAAAGAAACTGGCAATATTCTCATCATTATGCATTCTTAAATTTTCATATTCAATTCTGAGAGTTTGAAGTTTTTCACTTTTTACCTTTGCATCACCTTCATAACTTAGAATGATTTTGTCCCATATCTCCTTTGCTGTATTCAGTCACATAAATTTGAAAAATTCAGAATCAGTTAGACTTCCTGTTAGAGCATTGACTGCCTTTGCATTTGTTTCATAATTCTTCTTTTTAGTCGGATCTGTTGGTATTGCAGCTGGATATTGATATCCTCATTCAACAATGGCCCATACATCTGCTCCCATAGACTGAAGATAGGATCTCATCCTTATTTTACAAAAGATTAAATTGCTTCCATTAAAGAGAGGAGGCTTGATAGATGCTGTTCCATCTTGGTTTCTCATCTTGCTTGATCTTCCTTCTAGCGGCTAAGCTTTTTCAAAAGGACCTGCTCTGATACCAATTGTTGGGAAAAATACTGAGAGGGGGGGTGAATCAGTATTTAGTGCTGACTGAAATTTTTTTAACTTTTTCTTTCTTTTAAACCCATACGCTACTTTAATGAACACAACTCGTGTATACACGCGGATATCCTTAAGTAAACTCGCGTATGCTCAGAGATCTAAATATGCATTTAATTCTTAACTTAGATCATTGCATCATTCATTCATCAGATGTTTAGTAAGCACTAAACAGGTGCAGTAAGAACAGAATAAATCACCATACATAATCAACACACATGAACACCAGGATTTAAGGTGGAAACCCAATTTCGGAGAAAACCACCGCTGTCGTCGTCTCAGTCTTCAATATTTATTATATAAAGAAAACTTCTTACAATCATGTACTGGTGCAGACTCATACCAGCACGCAGGCACCCACCTGCAGAAGGCTAAAACCTTCTCTCATTTACCAGCCTCTCCTGGAAGGGAGCTACAACCCCCTGCTCTCGTTTACCAGCCTCTCCTGGAAGGGAGCTACTACCCCCTGCTCTCATTTACCAGCTATCACTGGAAGGGAGCTACTACCCCCTTACTAAAGGCTTTGACCCTCAGCACCACTGAAGACCATGTTTCATCAATTTTCAAATTGGATCAAACAGCTTCAACACAACCCTTCACTTATCAACGAATATACTTCACCCAATGCTTCAAACAGAACAGTGAAACCACTGTAACCAGAATATCAGAGATAACCCAGACTTTAGAATAGATATGCAGAAACACATTCAACCTTGAGTAATCATTAGTTCAGATACCATATGCACTTTTATTTAATCAGACTCGCATATACACGCACTTTTCATGAAATGAACCTGCGTATACATCTGTGCATTTTTCAAAGAAAAACCTAACTGCCCATACGCGCTTTTATTGAACCAGATCCGCGTATACACGCGCTTTTCATGAAATGAACCTGCGTATATATCTATAAAAGATAAACTTTGCAGAACAGATCAGATCTATGAACTTACCCAGATTTCTTCAATTTCTTCATCAGATTTGTGCCAGGTCTTCATCACTTCTTTTCAAATCATCCTAGAGATTCATCATTTCTAGATCTAGAGATCTTGAACCTTCATCATATTCATAGGTGCATCATAGATTCAGATCTATCAATTAAGAACAGAGTTCAACCATACAGATATACTTCAAAGTGAAGTATTCATTAATGCTTAGACACTTGCACACCTCCTTGCACTATGATTTTCTTCTCCTTAAATAGATTTGTCCTTTATCAATACCATGAGTCAAAACCACTCAACCGTTGATGGTATTCCTGGACGGGATCAAATAGATAATCAAGCGCTCAATACTTTGGGCCAATACCATGGTAATGCCCCCTGGTTTTATAAAAATAGAGCGCAAATTGGCATACGCGACTTGGCACGTTCATTTCCGCGTACATACGTGACTTCTCCTTAATAAAACCGTGTATGCCTTGTGACATACCTTGTTCAACATTATTCTGGCACTTTCTGAATTCCTTTCTTCTGCTACTTCTGAACGGATCTGTAGATACATTAGATTTACATCATTTCCATCAAGGACAACTTCATCAAGCAGGTTCCATCAAAGTCAATACATTGTATCACATTGCCAACAATCTCCCCCTTAACTCATCACGTAGGTTTCCATCAAGTTAAATAGGTTTCCATCAAGAACAACTTCATCAAATAGGTTGCCATCAACTTTATCAAGTAGGTTGCCATCAAGGACAACACTCTGCATCATATTTCCAAGATAA
>JAXQQM020064359.1:0-57904 GCA_034641835.2 Pinus albicaulis | reverse complement strand
TTTTATTTTGGTGCCGCTACCAGTTTCACAGCTTTATTCTTTCTGACCAGCGCTGTAGTTGCTGGGGGTGGTGAACTAAACAGAACATTAGGTATTGGAGCGAATATGGAGGCCATGCTGGAAGATGGATTGGAATAGGATGCCCGAAACTCTGAAAATGTCGGAAATGTAGTGGCATCGCTAGTTAGCAATTGAACTACTATATTAAAACTTTGTACCTTGGTGTTCAGTTGTTCAATGATAGGGAAAAGCTGCAGGTTTGACATCCTCGTCGCTGCCTCTTCTAAAGTTTCTCCCGGCAGTGGGTTTGGCAGCATCCCATCGAAGATATATGTGTATACTCCATCCCTGACCTCCATCGCCACTCCTAGCCACGAACAAACCTCCATGTGAAAGGTTGCTTCGTCAATCTGGAACTTCAAGGGCCTTATCTTGAAAGTTGATTCCGGTACACATGTCGGCCTGAGAAAAGTTTGCTTGTGGGTGACCTCGAACCATACCTGCTCGCCATATCCATCTAACAGACTTCCTGGAATTCTTTGTTGACTCAGCACGACGTCAACCATCTGGCCATACCAGACTCTGAAAGCTTTTGCGTTTAATTCCTTTGTGCTAGGATCCTCGGACACTTTCCAAGGCACAAACTTCATTGCCACTGGTTGGCCTTTTGCTATCTCAACCGGTACCCGGATGCTTGGGAAGGTCCATTTCCACATGGCTAGTGCCATGATCAAATATCCATAAATAAACCCGGTCGCCCTCTTGTAATTGTCCTCGCAAGCTTCGAACAATTCCTTCAGCAAGAAAGAGCACCAATTCAGCCTTGTCCCCTGGACGTAATCCTCCACAACCGAAATTGTATCCAGCGTGCACTCCCCTTTGGTATAGTGCCTCACTGTCTTGCTAGCAATTAGGTAGCAGGCGAACTTGACCTCCGGTTTGTTGATCAAGTCGATCTTTGCTCCTTTTCCCCCTCTCCTAGTGCCATACTTGACATAGTAGTCTGTGTCCCCAGATTTCTTCGCTCTCTTGGATATGGTTTGGAACGTCGCTGATACATCCCTCCCCTCCTATGACAGTCCAGTTAATGTATGGATGTCCTCTACATGAATTGGGATTTCCTTCCCAACCATAGTGAACCATTCTGGATCCTACTGAACAAAAACTTTGTGCACTGCATCGTAGCGCTTGTAATCCCGAACACTGGTAGATTTCTCAAGTTCAGTAACATAGACTATTGGATGCCCCTGAACTCTAGCAGAACTCTTACCGTTGTCCGTCCTGATTCTGTTGCATAATTATCTATATACACTTGACTTTTTAGTGCTGGAAACTCAAAAGAGTCTGTAAGGTCTGTATCGATCAGTGTTGCACTGTCATATTTGCCCACAAAGGACTCCATCTTTTGAATTCTGTTGTCAAGTTCTTGCTCCACAACTGCTGGAATTACTTTGGTCATTCTGGCTCTTCGCTGGTATACTTGTAGAACAACTCTCTCTCTTTTCTCTTGAATTCCTTCTCCTGTGTGCCTTCCCTGCTCTTCTTTTGGTTCGGCTTCTCTTGCTCTTTTGGATGTTTCTGATTCTAACTCGGATTTTTCCGGCATTCTTGCGCTTCTCTGCATGCGGGTTATGTAATTAACCGGCATGGGTGAGGTTGATGAGACCCCATAACTAATAAATTTTTCCCTGGCTTCTTCTGCGGCTACAATCGTGCGATTAGTTACCAGCTGAGGTGGGTTCTGACATTGCTGACTGTGGTTTTTGGATTTGGGCAGATGTGATGGCTGGTGGTTATGTCTAGTTATGGAAAATTTATTACGGTATGGGTGATGCTAATTATGGAAATTATTTCCAAATCTTAGTAATCCTACGGACTGACACTGGTACTACGAGTAATGATGATGGGCTGATTTTTGGCATGATTTTCTATCTGACGTGGATGACACACTAGACACTACCCTTCCCCGACCACAATTGGTTGCGTTGCGGTCTTCGCAACTCAACTGTAGTTATTTATTATTATTTTTGGTTTTGGTATAGTGGAATCCTATCTATGATCATCTCAGGTGCGAGAGAGTTATTGTTACTATTCTACCCTACTGACTCCTCTCTGTTGCGAGAGTTATTGGGGATGAAATGATTAACTTACTCTTGGTATGGCTTCAGGCGTTTGCCGTTGACCCATCCTTGTAGAACTTGGCCGTTCAGTTGTGCTAACTAAATTTCTCCTGAATCTTTGATTTCTATCACATGAAATGGCCTTAGCCAATGCACCTGCAGCTTCCCTGGGAATTTCTGGTATTTGCTGTCATATATTAGAACTTTCCCACCGACTTGAAAAGTCTTGTGCTTAATGCGTCGGACATGCCAAGCTTTTTGTCTCTTCTTTTGTACCGTCTGGTGAAATTAGGCTAGAAATCATCCTTCTTCAAGTTCTTGCAACTCCCGCAATCGCTCCTTTAGCGATTCTTCTTCAGATAACTAGAGTGATGTTGCGATTAGAAGGCTTGGTATGATGAATTCCGCTGGGACTACAACTTCTCTCCCATATACTAGCTTGAATGGTGTTTGGTTGTTTAGTCATTTTACTGTTGTTTGGTATGCCCACAAAATTGCTGGTATTTTCTCATCCCAGTCATCGCGCTGCGCATTGCATATCTTCGTCAGGCCCTTCTCCAGTATCTTGTTGAACGCTTCCACTGTACCGTTGGCTTGTGGATGATACAAACTGCTTTTATGGTGTTGCATCATGATGCTTTCCAGCAGGGATTTAATGGTGTCAGAGATGAAATGGGTACCTTGGTCACTGGTCAGGCTTTTTGGACACCCAAATCGGCTAATTATATTTTCAAATATGAATCTGGCAGTAGTCTCTACCGTGCAATTTTTCACTAGCGCTTCTTCTGCCCACCTCGTCAAGTAGTCTATCGTCGTTATTATGTACCTCGCCTTTGAGTATCTTGCAGTTGGTGTAATTGGTCCTACAAAATCGATTACCCACTTTTAGAACGGCTATAATACTTTTATCAGATGCAGCAGAAGCTCATCTCTGTGGGATGGTCATCCCGTCCGCTGACAAACGTCACATTTTTTAACAAATGCTTTGTTGTCCATATGAACTGTTGGCCACCATAACCCTACTTGTAGTACTTTTCTTGTCGTCGGTTTAGCTCCCATGTGTCCTCCCGCAACACCACTGTGGCATTCCCATAGTACAGTTTCCCTTTCATGGTCCAGGACACATCTTCGAAGAATCTGGTCCAGCCCCATCTTGTACAAGTGTCCCGCTACTAGTTGATACTCTGCCGCTTGAACTACCAGGTGTCTTTTCTGTATTGAATTATATTCCTGCGGACATTGCCCTGTCATGAGGTAGGCTGCTATCTCATTCAAGTAGTCTGGGATGGCTTCTACTCTGAAAAGATCAGCATCTGGTAGCTGATCATCTAGAGATCCTCCATTTTCTCCATTCTCTGGTCGAGACATGTGACCAAGCCCTACATTCAGTCTTCCAGGCTTTACGATCACTTCAAAGGTGAACTCCTGAAAGAGTAGGAGCCATCTGCAGATTCTCCCTTCTAAGACCGATTTGTTTACTAAGTACTTCAATGCTGAGTGGTCTGTGAAAAATTTGAATGTAGCTCCCAACAAGTAGAGGCGGAACTTTTGAAGAGAGTACACCATTGCCAACACCTCCCGTTCTGTTGTGGTGTAGTTTCGTTCTGCTGTGGACAACTTGCGACTGGAAAAATATACCGGGTGATCGACTGAAGTGTCTCCTGGTTGAGCCAAGACCACTCCGACCGCAATGCTGGAAGCATCGATGTGTACATGAAATTTCTTGTCCCAGTCTGGGTGAACTAATATCGGCGCACTCACCAGCTTTTCTTTTAGGGTATCCAGGGCTCTCCTACAATTATCCGTCCACTGGAACTGTTCATATTTCCTCAACATCTTCTCTAGCGAGGCTGTTATCTTCGCGTAGTTGTGGATAAATTGTCGGTAGTAACCTGTGTGGCCTAGTAGTGATCTCAGTTGTTTTACTATTTATGGTGCCTCCATGTTGACTATCACCGCTACTTTGGCCAGTTCTACGCAAACGCCTTGGTTACATACCACGTGTCCTAGCAATGTTCCAAACAGCACTGCAAATATACACTCTTCAGGTTCAATGAGATATGAAGTTGTCGACATCTATCGAACATTACCCTCAACAGACTCGCATGATCCTTTAGTATGCTATAAATAGTCCAGTCATCCATGTAGACCTCTAAGAACTTGTGGATGTATTCCCGAAAAACGGCTATCACGATGCGAGAGAATACTGCTGGTGCATTTTTCAATTCAAATGGCATCACATTGTATGCAAAAGAGCCCCATTTGGTGGTGAATGTTGCCTTTATTTTATATTCCTCTGCTATCCTTACCTGATGGTATCCTGAGAATCCATCGGTGAATGAATATGCCTCGTTCCCTGCAACATTTTCTAGGACTTCGTCACTAAACGGAGTGGAAAATGGGTCATGGATACAAGCATTGTTTAAGATTCTGTAATCTAGATAGACTCGTATCTCAGATTTCTCCTTTTTGTTTTGTATAACTATAGGACTTACCCATTCTGCTTCCTCTACTGGGAATATCAATCATGCCTTTAACATCTTGTCGATCTCTTCTTTAAATTTTTCCTTCACTCCGGGATTCAGATGATATGGTCTATGTTTCACAGGCCTTGCATCAGGCCTCAATATTATCGGCATCTCTCCCATATCCCCTTTTATGCCCTTTAAATCCGCTACTAATGAAGGAAACAAGTCCTCATATTCCTTCAGCAGACTGAATATTTCCTTAGTTGTTTGTTCATCCCAATAGTCTCCAATTGTCACTAGTTTAGGCTTGTATTATGTTCCAATATTTAATTTCTTGGTTCTTAGTGGTAGTAGATGGATCCCTTTTGTTGTTGGTTCTTCTTTGATATCCCTCTCCCCCTCTGTTTCTTCAAAATACAGGTTCCTGAGATCCTCCAAATTGTCATCATCCATCTCATTGTTTATCTTTTGACATGCCACCTTTTTTCTGACTCCTTGGTACTGAAGCGACTGCTCATCCTTCTTTTGAGTGTCCAGGAAGAACAATACCTTCTTGATAGCCTGCAAAGCTTGTGTAACCGGTTATTTTTTTCCTTCAAACAAGAAACATTGCGTGAATTTTTCCGCAACTTCCTGCCATTTGCTGGTCCCTCTTTTCTTCTCTTTTGTCAGGTACCAGACCTATGGAATTAAGGCCAGAGAGTGGATAAACCGGTGTACCCACAGTTCTTCTGGATATCCCTCGTTTCTCCATTGTTCCTCACATTTCTTCAGATGGTTTCTAGGGCCTAAGTCCCCTTAATATTTCTCCTTACTCCAGGGTCCTTCCTCTTCCTTAAATCTTGCTTTTAATGTTGCCGCAACTTTGTCCCATTGCGTTAGCGAGTTGCAATGATTACTCCACCATATTGCGGATGTGGACTGTAATTCCATGTCCATAAATGGTACTCTGTGGCCTTCTGGTACCTTATCTTCTATCTTTGTTATGAAAATGTTTGCAACATTCATATTGGATAAGGTTGGGTATTCTCGTACCTCGATCTCGATCCAATTGTTTGTTCTAATGTTGGCACATCTCCTTGTATTAGTTTCATACCCTCCTTGCTGCCAATCATCCCAAGCTATTTATGAGCCAAATTATGAGCTTTGGATGCTTCTCCAGCTTACAGAGCCTTCTGCTGTTGGGTTAATGTAATCTTCTCTTCTTCCTGGGTCATTTGATAGAGATGATCCAGAAGTTGTGCATCTTATCTGTTATCCACAATCTCTGTATATCTTTGTCCTTGGTACGGGTCGAGTGGATGAGTGAATCTGATCTCCCCATCCTCAAAGATCATTAGTTCTTTTTTTAGATCTATTATTTCATAATTTTCAAAGGCCCAATCAATTCCCAACAATGCAGGATAAGGATATTTATCTCCCATGATGTCGATGACTTCAAAGTCCGTAAATGTCTTTACCCCTGCAATGTCAACTTCAACTTCCTCCAGTCTGCCGATGGGCACAATGCAGTAATGTTCGCCATCCGAAGTTGGATTGATGAATATGTCAATCTTGGCCTCCCTAATGCTTCCCAAGTTTTTCTTGGAAAAATATTGACATCAGATCCCAAATCAAGCATGGTGTCTTTAATATTGAAACCCGCAACTTTTGTGTTCACTTGGAATTCTTTTCCCATCCTTCTTTTATTTCTCTTTACTCTATGTACATACTTCTAGTTTGCATCCGGTGATTCTCTTGCTCCTGTGCTCTTCTGCAACATCCCCTCTAGGTTTTGCTTTAGCTGTTCTAGCATTGGTGTATTGTTTAAAATTTTTAGGAATAGATGGAACCACTCTTGGATCAAAGCTTTTGAATTACCTTGAGTTTCGTTGTCTTCCTTGGTTTGCTGTAACTCAATACCTTTGTTTACCCGAGTTGGGCAAAGGTTTCTGCTGCTTCTTGAAAAAAGTGTTTCTGTCGTTCTGGTTTGACCATCAGTTTTGGGGATGCTGGCTTAACCAACTTTATCAGGTCCCTTATACATGCATCTTTGCCCGTTCTCTTGCCTCCTCGTGTCACTATTTCCACGTTCTAAATTGTTTGAGACTCCATTATTGTAATATCTCGGATGGGATATTTTAACTAAAAATGCAGAAAAATACTGAATACCTCAATTTGCCGTAAAATAAACATTCACTCAACAGAAGATTGCCATGTAAAATAAAAAGACAGGAAACACTGCAATCCAATACCATATAGAGCAGAAGAAAAATCTCAGCTTTTATTATAGATAATAAACAGTGGTTTACATATAGATCTGACCCAGAAAGAGTTGAGATAGAAAACTGGCCACCAAGATAAGCTGCTGAACGACGCTGGCCACAAACTGAACTGCTGCACTCTCCCTCCGGCAACAGCTGACACTGAACCCACTGAAAATGATGAAGCCCAAGTTGAAGATCTGAATGATCCTCACACCAAACTCTGAAGCTCTGTGAAACTCCTAAGTGAAGTCTCCTCAAAAGTATTGGGTTTTCGTCCAATACTCACAAATCACCCGAGGGTTTCCGTCCTGGGGCTACTGCATGAAGTAGAGAACCACGTCCTCAAACCTCTCATATACAAGCAAATGATCTACTCCAAAGATGTCTCCCAATGGCCTCCTCCCTTTCTTTTATAGATCCCTTGGAGCCTTCTAGAGCATTATTTTATTATTATTTTATTCATGGAGCACTTTTCCATTTTATTAAAATATTATAAAATATTCCTTTTTAATGCAGAAAAGGGTAAATCAGCTACCACGCCTTCTCCGGTCACTGAAATCTGTGTCTAACTGTCCCATCGTGTAGGTCTCCTCATCCCGGTTCCAATGAGCTATTACACTAAGGTGTTCCATCATGTATTCCTCCCGGAATGCCACCTTGAGCATAATTAGCTGAGTTAAGCCCATAAATAACTCAAAATTTCGAAAGTTATCGGAATGCATTGGAACAAAAGCCAAACTGCTTGGATGATGGAGTATATCAAGCGAATGCCTCCGAACACCATGAAAACTCCTCCGAAAAGCTCCTGAGCCCACTGATAGCACTAATTTGTACATGTGACCTGTCTACTCCTAACTCTGGAAGTCCCTCCTAGCCCTGTCATGGGTGATACCAGAAATGGGAATATTACAATTATCATAGGTTCTGCATTTACTAGATTTTTCCCCCTCTGTCTAGCTCTTTCCTCCCATATTTTGATGAGCTCAGGAAAATCTTCTATTACTTGTGTGTTAACCCGGCACTGGGAACACCGGGGTCTTCTAGGGAAAGGACATTCTCTAGCTACATGTCCTTCCTAGTCACAGTTGTAACATCGTACTGGACCTCTACCTCCTACTCGACCTCCTCTCATGCCTCCTCCTCTTCCTTGGGGAGCTTCGTTCACTCTGTAAGAAGGCCGGTCCAGCCGTTTCGACAATACATCCAGAGCTCTACACTACTCTGTGATGTGTGTTTTTGAGGCACATAACTCACAGTATGTGTTATTTAGAATGTTGGAATATTTTTGTAAGATCGGACACAGGCGAGGTTGATGGCCCATATTCTTAAATATTTCACAATACTCAGTGGTGGTTGGACTTTGTTGTGCAGGGAACCTTGTGTATTATTGTTGCGATGGATATATTCCCTGTGTGTTTATTTGCGCAACTCCTCCTAATGATGGATCCCCCTGTGCCCCTGTAGCTGATGTCCCCATGTTCTTCCCCCGCAACCGAGGACATTCGGTTACCACATGTCCTTCTATGAGACAATGTGTGCACCATACATTTAGTCTCCCCGGCTGCATTGGTTGAATTTCCTTGAGTTTTTCTGTCAAAATTTCTATTTGATGCTGCAGACCCATTATAGAGGGGTCCTGTACTGCTACTCCTCCCTTAAACTCTTGCGAATAACCCGCCATAGCTTCTATCTTCATTTCTTGCTCCAATGCGTCTTGCAATGTCTCGATACTTTGTTGAGTTAATGGAGTTCTGGTCAAAGGTAGTAGAGATTTGACGAACCAATCCCTCTAATTGTTTGGATCAATTGGATAACTGAGTTTTCCAATTGCGTCCTTGAATCTCCGCATCAAATCCCATGCAGTCTCTCCTTCCCGCTGCTTGATTTCCCACATTTCTGACAGGCCCTGCTGGTCTGTTTGGGGCAGTTTGAACTCCTTAATGAAGTCCCTCTTCACATCTGCCATCGCTGGATTCTGATGAGCTTCAAACCACTTCATAAACCAACGTAGAGATCTCTCCCTAAGGGTGGTTTGAAATTCTATCAACTTCCCCACATCTGGTGTCTATCGTGCCCTCCATATGGCCTCGCAGAGGTACCAGTGCTATTCGACATCGTCATTACTCCTCCCAGAGAAATATGGATACTGGGTAAGTGATCCCACGATGTTCACTTGAGTAGGCGTCAATAAAATGAAGCCGTTGGTTCCTGGTTGTGAGATTGTACCACTAGAAATTCTACTACCAGTATGTATTACTGTTGGAGACTGAATATCGTGCAACTTACTTAATTCACACAACTTAACAAAAAATTCACTTAGTGGTTGGTAAAGCACTAGGGGAAGGTTGGGACTAGAGCTACTTGAACTTTGGGGAATAGGAATACCTTGAGATATGGATGCTGACCTTTCTTGGAATAGTTGCTCCATTGCAACATGCATCTCCACATCGGACACCTCCTCCGGGTGTGCGTCTGTACTTTCTCCGTCAGACTTCTTTCCTTTCTCCATCAGGGTTGGGCTCCTATACACCTGCCGAACTTCTTTAATGGCCCCTCCTATATCTTGGGGACCTACCTGACATTCCATTTCCTTCGTCACCTGAGGCGCCTCCTCTTTGTCCTTTCGACCACTTTCCTGTCTTTTCAACTCCTTTATCACCCTTTCTCATCACCTCTCTGCAATCTGCACCCTCTGATGTGCTCGTCGCTCCCTTAGCCTATTAGCGGTCTCGACATCCATACTCCTACTCCCCTTTTTCACTGTTCTTGTAGCATCTCTCCATTAGTCCCTTCCCCCGGGACAGGAGGTTTACGCTTCCATCTCTACTTTTTGGAACCCCATTAGTCCTTCATCTACCATCAAGGCTTTAATCCACAATGGGATCTCCTTCAACAGCTTCCCCCTTAACCTGGATCTGAATGTATCTTCTGCTCTCGAGAAATATTGGTAACACTCCGCTACACACTCCACTATGTATCCATCCAAGGTAGATTCCACCCAGAAATCTACAGCTCGAGTCAAATCGGTGTTTAACCAATGAAGGGCCACTAGATCTCTGTGCACCCACTTGCGATTTGTTGGGTGTGGAGCCTGATTATCTTGTTTACTTTGTATCACAACATTGGACCCCTATACCTTAAAAGGGGCGGAAACGCCACCCATAATTAATCGCTGTCGCGGGGGGTCCAGGGGGGGTGGTAGCGCTTTTCGGAGCCCCCCCTGGTGGGGGTTTTCGGGGGCAGCGCCCCCGAAGCTAAAAACAAATGTAAAATTGCCTTGTAAAAGTATAGTAATTTCTAGTCAATCTGGGCCGTTCATTAGGCAAATGATCTGACGGTAGAAGTTATGTTTAGATTAGGGTTTTTTTTCCTAGAAGGCAACCCCCTTGTATATATGGGGGCATTGTATTGCGGCTGTGTATGAGGTGTGTATTCTCGGAGCGAGAAACAAAGAGGGAGACTGTGAGAGAGAACAAAGGATATTACAGCGGATCTGCTGTAGGTTTTGTCTCTTCATTTTGTTGGATAATATAAAGGAAGGACTGGCTGTTCGGGGTGGACGTAGCCCAAACTGGGTGAACCACGTATATACGTGTCTCTCTAGTTTTATGTGTTTTGTGTGCTTTTATTTTCCGCATATTTTATGTGTTACATTGCTTTCTATAATATTTAGTTTCTGACACGATTGACTTTCCGCAACTTTCTTTGGTTGCCTTAGTCAAAGCCTCCTCAACCGTTATAGATTTCTTACCCTTCTTAGAACTTTCCCCAAAATGTTGTAGGTATCAACGTGTTGAAGCCTCGAAATCATTTGCTACAACATTGGGGGATAACCACCGGTCGGGACCTTATCTGACACTGGTAGAGTCAGAGTATAGAACCAGACTTTTGATTGTTTTCTCATTTTGTCATCTCAGCTCAGCTTGCTGAGTGATGCAATGATCTAGGTGGTTATCCCACCAGCTTCATATTTCTCTTTCGAAGATCCGAGATACCATGATCTAGCTCCCAAATGAAATTTCGGGTCCCGACAACGGAGCCATTTGTTGGCGAGAAAATAGGTCTCGCAGATAAGACCAGGGTTTAGGTTAAGGGCCAACAAGGTTTTCCACTCTAGTCTAGCACCACGCCAGCATTTTCACCCTGCTCCGAAGAGCCAAGAGTCTCACGTGAGGCGTGCCGCGACCTTACTAATGTAGGGAGTAAATCGGTATTAGCCTAACAACATTGGTAAGGATAAATCAGAGCTATGACAAAGGTCTAATCAAACGCAACGTTCCATGAAAGATATCTCTTAGGAATGCATTCAGACTTACAATAAATAAAATTTAAAATTACTAGTGAAACCATTCATTGCAGACCACAAAATATATCGAGAACAACAAACTATGATTATATTATGAATCCACTATTAGCGACAAGCTATTACAAGGCTCCTCAGCGTGAGCTCAAATAGAACAGAATACAAAGTCCTACTAGACAGAGAGAAACAAAGATATATAGAATGGTAGAGAACAGAACAACACGAACATAGCTCTCCTACGGCTCCTGTTCCCTGATACCGTCTGAGCCAACTCCTCTTTCCGCTGGCCGGTTGCTTATTTGTTCTGTTGCTAGTGTGACTGGCAGTTCTTCCTTTCTTCTCGCTTGGCTGTCTTATGTTTATTTCTGTTAGTCGGGAGTTCTACTGCTTGTTTCCTGCCATGCTCTTCCGCCATTTTTGCTTGCTCCCGCAACAGCCGTGCCACCTGTCCTTTACTCCTTCGCAACCTTGACATCTCTCTTCCTACCGTGCTTTTGTCCTACCACGTACTAACCGCAACTCAAAATTTGTTTAATTTCAAAACAAGGGCCCCAAAATTTCTTTGGCGACTGAGCATATTTGTTGGGTGCACCCTTGGCTCTCCAATGTCCTATTAAAACAACACCAACCAACATCCAAAACTGCTCTAAGCAGAAACCTTCATGTCGGGTTCACCAAGTCTGCGTCTCTATGGCTCTTCATGTAGAAAATTCGGTTACAACAATCGGCCAAACAAAGTGGCCTCCTTCCACACATTCAACACGACTTTCACACAACTGTACATTATAATGACCATAATCATTAATTGAGTTGATGACGATGAGGTGTTCCACCAACAATTCTTTAATTGCTAATCTGATCGAACTCTTCAAACACAAGTCTGTTGTCTCTTAACATACCTCACGTCCCTCAGCTCCACACATGACGCTGAATGACACCTCCTCACAACTTCACATAGGATTCAAATCATCTTTTCATTCCAGTCTTCCACGATCAACAATGAAGGGTGACCTGCCTCAACGAGCTTCAACACACACTCTTCACACATAGGGATGATCCAACCATCCATGCTAGTCGCTCTCTATTAAATGGCCTTACACAAAGATCCTCCATCAAGCTCGGCCTCACGAAGTTCTTTACTACTTGGCTTCCACCAATTTCATTCTTCAACACACAGCAAGAGGTATGTACCACCTCCCAGCAGTGACACATCGCAACTGCCATGAGGTGCAAACAAAAATACGTCAGCACTTATGTTCACAACAATGCTCTCCAATCAGTGCCAAGAGAGCCCTCACGACTCTGGCCAAACAAAAATATTTAAGAGGTTGCGCCAATGTCAGCGTTCTCCACACACTTCCCCCAAACCAAACAAAATTGTGGATGAACAGACAACTCTACACAACTGACTCTCCAGAAAAATCCGATTGTAGATCTTCACAAGCAATTAAAATGCATCGAACCTTCTAGGGCTTCACACAAACTGCAACAGCTTCTTCGACACTCATACAGTAGTGATCGAATCAACTCTTCACTCACTTAGCACACAACCCTCTTACAACACAAACATCACTGCAGGCACTCACCTCTGCAAACACCAAGCCGAAACCATCGACTCTGATACCATGAAAGAAACTAAAGACTCCGAAGAGGAGCTCCGATTCCATAACAGAAAGAACACACTAACTTGTCCTTTCCATTGACAGAGAATGATTTTTATATAAGATGAGGAATTTTCTAGATTATCTAGAATGTCAGTGGAGATAGCTTCTTCAGGAAGTTAATAACTCTCGAGAGAGTCTGAGACCACTCCTACATTAAATGTTGTTGTAGGGTTGGTTGGAATTACTGTACATCCAACAACAATCTCATAATTTCAACGTACCTGTACTGTAATCAATATTATACTTTACTGTAATTAATAAATATTATACTAAATTTAGTTGAAAAAGGAGTTGAAACTTGAAACTCGGAAAATTTTCCAGTCAAATATTATATTGTACTGTAATAAATATTATATTAATTAAATTCAATTGAAATAGGAGTTGAAGGCAAGGCTTATTTCCCAGTCCAGAGAGTTATAAATACGAGGGGGTAGTATATTTCCACTGCCAAATGGTGTACCCTCTTTAATCCTACAGTGGGCATATACTGCCCCCATATTTATGGTTCTATAGACTGGGAAATAAGCCTTGCCAACTTGAAACTTGGAAAAATTTCCAGTCTTAATAATGTGAAGTATTTTGCTTGATTATTTATTGATCTATTTTAATATATATTATATTTATAAAGAAGCTATAATTTTATTTGGAAAATAATGGAATTGTAGTTAGATTTTGACAAAATGCTTAATTGTTTTTTAAAATTTGAATTACAATTGTTTCAAGATTTTGAATTTACCACAATTCTTAATGGCACTAAATTTATTTCCACTATAAAAAAAAACTATCCAAACACACTAACAAAATTATAACTTTGATATACAACACAATAATTAATTAATTGAAAAGAAATTGAGACTGGAAAACTTTTTAGTCTCTCTAATTTTAAATCTGAGGTGGTGATTATATTCCTGATTGAAACAATTTTCAATAAATTTTAATAAATATAATATATATTTTATCACGATAAAATATATTTCATATTTATCTAAGGTGATTGTATGGCCTATTGAAACAATTTTCAAAAAAATTTAACTAGCAATTACACCACATGTTGCAAAAGAAACGCCGTAAGGCAATATCATAGGAAAGAGTAGCCAATAATAAATAAGAAGGAAATAGCATAGGAAAGAGTAGCCTAGAAAAAATAAGATGTTGTAGAGAAGGAGCCATCGTGAAGGAATGAAAGGAAAATTTTGCTTCCATGGAAGCAAGTCGTGGAGGTTTCAAAGATATTGATGATAATAGTTATCAACCAGAAAATTTTGTTATAGATTTTGAAATAGGCAATTGGGGTGAAAAAATATATGTAAGCCAACATAATCTGTTCACATATAATAAAATTTTGTTATATATATTGAAATAGGAAATTGGGAGTGAAAATCCTTTGGTGATTAATAATCCTCCGAAACAAGCATGAAATGAGCATATAACTCAAATGAGACATTTTAAATACATTCAAGTACCATCTATCTAGCATAGATGTAAATAAAGTGAATTTTTATTAACAAAAATAGAGTTTACTCCATGTTCATCTACATATCTGAGTGCCAATTGCATGCTTATCAGAAATTGTATATGAAGAACAATAGTCTTGGTACACAAGAAATTGAATGTCATTTTAATATGGAGACATTTTTGGAAGGAGATATTGTTCTTTATGTTATGGTCTATTTTCTTAACTCCAAACTTGGTTTAGTCTTTGTCTATATACATAAGAAAAAAATACAAAGTAAATTCACAAATTTAAGTTATAGTTTTATATTTTATAATTACAAATCTAGTTTCTTATTAAAATATTTTACACATCTTAGGTTATTCTAAATTGATCAAGAGTATAGAATTTTTAGGGCGGTGCTTTATGTGCATTGAAATTCCCATGAGGTCCATCACTATGTATGAGGTTCAATGCCACCTTGGATATATTTTGTGAGTTGTTGTGATTTTTTTCTTGTGGCTACAACTTAGTTTTGGTTTTCACCTAATTATCATGATTCAAAACTTTGTTATCATCTTAGATCCTTATAGCATTAGATATATTTCGTGAGCTAATGTGATGTTTTGTTTGTCACAATGACTCAAAAATTAGTTATTATACCACAATATTGAATTTCCTGTTGTCTATTTTGTTTGTCACAATGACTCAAAAATCAGTTATTATACCACAATATTGACTTTCTTGTTGTCTATTTTGTTTGTCACAATGACTCAAAAATCAGTTATTATACCACAATATTGACTTTCTTGTTGTCTGTTTTCTTTATGAGCCCTTTAAAATACCAGAGGAACATTTGATTTTACAGTGTGATCTTCCTAGCATGGGTGGGGGTTTCAAAAATTGGAGAGTAAATTGAGTGGTTATTGCTAGACATTGTTGTATAAGATGGGAAATTTGGATGCTTTGTAGACAACATGGATTTCATAATAGATATCTTTTTGAATTTTTTAGTGTCTTTGGCGACCATGCATCTAATAGGATCCATTTCAAGTGAGAACGTCAATACATCATTGTGCGAATGATAACTTGTGACATCCCTAGCCATTTTCTTTTATTGTAGATCAAGTTATAAAGTAATAACCTGTGAAATCCGTGGCCATTTTCTTTGATTTTAGATCAAGTTATAAACTAGAATATACTCTCTCTTCAAAAGACTCTACATTATATATTGGATGGAGGAAAAGGTTATGATAAAACTTGCACAAAAAAAACCGTTAGGGTTGTCTCAACTTACTCTATTGTTAATCACATAGTGTCAATTTTGTAAAACTATAATCTAAAGTAAGGACTGAGTGGGTTTTTTCTTTTGTAAGTTTTGTTTGGAATTGAAAAATAAAACATTATAAAAGCTAAAATTATGTAGTGAAAAACTTTGTTTAAAATTTTGGAATAAAAAGTTGAGTAAGTTTGACATCATATAATATGATAATTGTTTATAATTATAAAGTAAAAACATGTAAGTTTTTAAAGCTACAATTAGGCAATTAAAGATATGCATATAGTTTTTTTGAATGGAAAAAATTTGATATTGATTAACAAAAAAAAATCGGAAAGAGTATGTATGTAGTTACAAATAAAAACTATTACAATTAATTTATTAAAGGTAAATTTAAAGTTATTTAGGAAATGAGAATTATGAACATTCATCATTATTGCTCAAGATAAATCATGTAGTGTGAAATAATTTGGAAATTTAAAAAAGATCACATATTTTAAAAAAATTCATTATTAATTTAATTTTTTATATATTAAGAAATACTACTCATAAATAATAAAAGAGTTGTAACATAAATAATTTATAACAAAAAAAACCATGTGTTTTTGGAATAATAAAATAGTTGTAACAAAAATAATATAGAACAAGAAAAAATATGTATGTTTGGATGTATGAAAATTTAGATACATTTTATTAAGTAAAAATTTAAAAGAATAATGGTTATAAGCATTTAAAAATAATTTTATTAAATAATTAGTTTAGATCTATATTATTGATCAGAGGGATCAATAAGGTTTGCATATCAAGACATTTGATCCCTCCTAGCTCTTGGTAGATCCAAAGTTAGGCCATCTTAATTTCCCCCTTTAGATAAACTACATTTCACATGAATACCATGGGTCAATACCATTATGTCAATATTTTTATTTAATTTACTTTTATTTTTATTTTTGTGTAATCTGACAAAGTCACCAAAATCTAAATTCAATCTAACTTATCAAAAAGAAAAAAATCTAACATTATAAAAAAGATATATAAAATTATTTACTTGTGAATCTCATGGCCTAAAACATTTTATCAAATGGCTCAGATATAAACACAGTAGCAACTAGGATTTTTTTTTTAAATAAATATATATTTTTTCACAATAAAATATATTTCCTATTTATCCTATTTATATTTGTCAATATAAATTATTTATTTATTTCAAAATTTGTTTATATCTCAAAAAAAAATATTTTTAAAAGAATAATTTAATTTATATTTACTTATAAAAAAATTGGGCAATTATATATGATAACCCTTACACACAACCATTGTTTGTATTCAACCTATAACACACCAACAATATAACAATCATACATATATGGTTGGTATGCAACCTATCTTAAACAAACAATCGTACACAAATTGTTTGTATGCACCCTATTACAAACAAACAATCATTTGTATTGAAATATAATAGGCCACAACACTATTAAAAAACATATAGACTCGTACATATATTGTTTGTATGCAACCTATTACAAACAAACAAGCATATGTATTGAAATATAATAAGCCACACCACATTATTATACCTGCCCGACATTGTATATAGCGATCGATATCGCTTTGACTACCATTAATTTATTTTTACTTATTTGTATGGGATGTATTTAACAAATTTAAAATGATATGAAAATTTAAAATTATTTATTTTTTTATTATTCTATATTTTATTAGATGATATACATTGAGGTCATATTATAATAAAAATTACAATGAAGAGGGTCGAGATCCATTAATCCATAACATAAAGTGTTGTTTCTTTTTGTATAAAAAAACTTTCGGGTTGAGATTCATTAATCCATAACATATAAAAATGTTGTTTCTTTTTGTATAAAAAAACTTTCGGTTTATTTTTCTAAGATCGATTCATATGCTTTGCAGAGTTTTGGTTGCACCATCTACACAGGTTTTGAGGTCAAGGCCTGGCAAGGAACCTTATTGACTCAACTCAGTTCTTTCGACGAGAAAGAAATATGGACGTCCATTACAAATTCAATTGAAAAGGAAAAAACTTATAGAGTGCAGTTCTCTACTATGGAATCAGCCACATGTACATCTTCTTCAGGTATCCAAAGTTTTAATTTGTTAAATAGTGGCGAGTTAGGGCTCAGAATCTAGTTTGAGGAATGTTATTGTAGTGAAAGAAACTATCTGGATGGTGTTATTTTTTTCGTTTAAAATTTCAATAGATTTTGATGATAGCTTTAAATATAAAATATTACAATTTTAATGATCTTAAAAATAAAGCATTATTAACTCTGAAAAACTTTAAAATTTTTACATTTTTCAGTTATGAAATTAAAATTAAATATAATGATTCTAAAATATCTTAAATTTTCAACATATTTCTAAACCAAATATTATAACTAAAAAAACCTTGAAATTGAATACCTAAATAAAAGGGTCATTATACCAAATATTAAAAATATAATTGTTTTAAAATATCAGCTACATTTTTTTTCCTAAAATTATTTTATTTCACATGTCATTTTCATGGTGAAATATTTTAAATTTTTTAGTGACAATTAAATTATATATATATATTAAAATATTAATAAAAAATTGCATAAATAAATAAAAAACCTAACTTCAAATTATTATTATTATTTTTTAAACTCTAAAAAATATCTATTTAAACAATTCTTAAAAAATACCTATTTGAAAAAAAGTTGATGCTACATCAACCTCTTTCACTAACATTAAAAAAAAAATATTCAAAAATAATACACAAAAATTTAAAATGTTATAATAAACCAATTTGAACCTACATAACACTTTTGAAAATCCACATAAAAATCATAAATTTTTGGGATGAGTAACTTCTCATTAAATTAATAACCTTATTACATTTATTTATAAATATATTTAAATAATTACTAAATTTATTTTAATATAAATTGAAATATATCCACATATATATATATATGAAAAAAAAAATTTAATGCTCAAGTCTCCCTACGCTACTGATTGCTTCACTCCGCCACTACATAACTTCCATTTCCTGTGGCGGCACTTCATTTCCATGATGATCAGGCCATGGCGTTGCAAGATCTGGTAACGGGATCCCACATAGCTGGCACCAGAAAATCCCGCCCATTAACTCCGTGAGCATTGTAGCTTGCGCCTGTCACTTTATCCACCAGTAGCTCCCCGGGGAACCCCGGATAAGCCCCCTTTCCATATATTCCAGAGCAGGCAGACACGGCCTCCATAGGTGCAGCAGCGTCGCCTTGGAAGTAGCCGGTGTTGAAGGGATTGGTGACTGCTCCACCAATAACCGTGGCGATGTTGATGATCATCCCATCGATGCCCATGTCTCCGTTTGGTGCCACCAGGGGAGGAGTCTAGGGTCCGTACATGGGCTGATGAAATGGCCACGCGCACTGCCCCGGGCATTGATTTTCAGAATTCCCTACCCAGGCGTAGGCTAAATGAACATTCTTCCTTGACAAGAGACTAGCATGGAATCCACAGCTCATACAGAAGCCCTCCACAGTAACATCATCGGACGTGAGAACCAAATACACGGCATTTCCATTCTCCGGCAGTGCTCCGGAAGCAATCGCCGTTTCCACCAGAGCCACAATGTGGCTGCGCTTGAGGGACTTGCCAAGAGAATAGCCATCGTCCAACTTTTGGTTTCCCAGCCTTGTGTTTGACATGGCAGTGGCCTGGTTGGAGGCACCCCTGTATCTTTTAGTGGTTTTCCACCAGCTATACACAGAGGGCTCCTCGGCGTTGCTGGGTCCCAAAGACTGCAAAAAGTCCCCTACGATGGAACGCTGAGCAGAAGTGAATCTGCCATACCAAATCACATGGACATCCAGGGCCAGTCCAGTGGTGAGAAGGGGACCATTGTGATAAGTTAAAACAAGAGACTGCTGTTACACCAATACGGAAGAACACAAATCAACCAGAAGCAGCAGACATACAAAAAGTTTAAAGCCACCCATTCCCAAATTGCTACTCCCTACTATTATAACACACTAATGCTGCTGGGTGTTTAAACCACTGGGCCTGCCTGGCAATAGATATTCCACTGGTTGGTTGTGTGGGGAGAATAGTTGGTTGTAAGTAGAGGAAATAGAGAGGTCGGTAAACCTTTAAGACGGCACCACTCGCCATGACCGCCTTATTATTTCGCATTTACCAGTGGAGTGGAGAGATAAGTGCACATAATACTCATTATTCCATTCCATCATTACAGACACGGTTCCCCATTCCCTTTCCATGGTCCCCGAGACGCGTGTAGATAAGAATAAGATAATATTTGTATTCATTAAAACGTGCTGCCTTGTCATTGGCGAGTCCAGCATATCCCCGAAAAAGTCGGGTATCAGGTTTGTGATATCCCCTGAAAAACGAATAATATATTTTTTTAAGAAGAAAAAAAACGCTGTATATATTAAACGATATATATGACAGTACATGTTCTTCATTGCATTCTTAGCTGTTTTACAAAACAGCGAGAAAACACTAGATTCTCAAATATATAGAAAAAACACTTCAGATGAGAAGATGTTCAATGTACATGGCAAGCAATATTACGGGTAGTTTAAAACAGACCCAAACTGATTCCTTCTGAGCATCCCTGTATCATTGAAATGACATGCAAAGATAATACAGATACATCATAATACATTGCATTGAGAAATAAAATGAAAGATGCATAGAAGAAAAGCAGACAAAAGATGTTGTTCGAAAGTAGTCATCCATGAATCTCATGGGGCAGGCTCGCTTGAGCAATCACCACAACAGGCTCGCTTGTATACATTGATCTACATCAAATCACAAACTGTGTGCATCCTTGCTATCCATGGAAACTGACATATAGTAATCGAGCTTGATAGACTACTTCGTATGTCATTGATCAACAGTTATGATATCCTGCTCGCTTGATAAAAAGGTGCCTATGATGTTCCAAAAGCAGATATAGTATATAACACGGGTCAGGCTAAGATCTATTGACAAGCTGGTAACAATATTGATCATCTTCAACTATCCCTCCCGCTTGATGACAATAATGACCAAAAAAAAGATCCCAATCCCCAAAAACATAAAGTAGACTCCTCTGAGATTATCATTAAAATAGCACTGTGAGCATCTGAAAAGTGATCCTGTAGTCTCTCATAATAGAAATAACATGTTGATAGACTGACTGTATGCAGAGCATATGGAGGTCCGCCAACAGCGTCATAGAAAGTAATATTGTTATCAGGCTCGCTTGATTGAGGATATGAAGTAATTCTCTGATTGAGGAACAAAGAGCTAATGTTTTGAAAAGGGGAATAGGCCTTCAAAAAACAGTTGTGTAGTTAGTGTAAAAACTACATAATCGAAACAGATATTTGCCGGAAAGAAGATAGATAACATAAAATTAGAACACTGAAGGTGGATGTGATAAAAGATAGCATCATATCCTGAAAACTATGCAATTGGTACTGTCTCGGTCGATATCTGCACCCCATCTCTGAATTGGAGAATATTCATGTATCCAAACTCTGCATTGATACCTTTTTTTGATAGACAATCGGCCCTCGTGTTGTTCTCCCTGTAGATATGATTGATAGGTGGATAATTTAAAATCTGCCATAACCGGTGAGTCCTCTGTCTCCAACCCCTTAATTCTGGCGCAATCATATCACATTTGTTACAAATCCATCCGATTACCAGCCTTGAGTCACCATAAAAATTGGAATTATGCAGTTGAAGATTGGAGGCCAATAAGAGACCGCCCCAAAGTGCCATGATTTATGCCTTATTATTCGACCCAAGTCCCCCATTCCAATATATGTGAATCCTCTCCCGCTGCGACAATTTTACCCAAACTCCACATCCCGTGTTACCATCAACAGATGCTCCATCAAAATAGATGGC
Source organism: Pinus albicaulis (assembly GCA_034641835.2). NCBI lineage: Eukaryota > Viridiplantae > Streptophyta > Pinopsida > Pinales > Pinaceae > Pinus > Pinus albicaulis. Next base: position 36,464 of record JAXQQM020064359.1, on the reverse strand, counting down.
AGGGATAGCAATGTCATGTGGTCTGTTCCGGAAAGACCTATCTGATACCAACTGTGAAGGAACATCCCTATCCACGATCTAATTCATAATATTGGAAAATATAATATGCTCTTGAAAGGGCCTGTTTTCAAAAATGTGATTGTTCCTGCCGATCCATACTTCCCAAATGAAGAAGAAAGGTAAAGACTTAAATTTACCTGTGAGTTTGTCCCAATCCCGCACAGCCGATATGAAATCTGATGAAGACCAGTTGGGATCCATCATGTAAGGGACGAAAGATCTCCAAATATTTCTAACAACAGGACAAGTGAAGAATAAGTGTACAACGCTCTCAACCTCCAGGCAACATATAGCGCATTGATTGGGACCATACACGCCTCTTTTATTTAGATTATCCCATGTAAGTATTTTATCCCGCCAAACCAGCCATCCAAAAAGGGTAATTTTAGTAGGAATCCTGCGTTTCCAATAGGGGAAGAAGATCTTTGTAGTTATACCCCCAAATGATGATTTGATGATGTTTCTATAGGCATCTTTTACAATAACAACATCGTACTTCATAGGCCCATTCCATATAATTTTGTCACCTCCCAAAGAATGAAAAAACCCCGCAGTCTTAAAAGAATCCGTAACAACAATCCATTCCACAGCATCCTCCCCCGACAAACCAAGTCGTTGTGTTGTTTTGAATATCGGCGCACCAAAAGACCACTCATGGATAGTCTGTGATATGTATACAAACCCCCAATGTGAGAGACGATGTAAAAGGCGAGGAGAGAGGGGTGAATCTGTGGGGAGACCAGATATATTATTGAAGGCCAATGGAATTCTACCGCCATCACAGAAGTACCAACTCACTCGTCCGCATACATATCTTAACACCTTTTTAAAACCACCCCATATAACAGATATATTGGTGGGACAGATCACTTCTTGGCATATTAACTGATGAAAGATGTCTCCCTCTATATACTTGCATCTTATAATAGCGCTCCATATATTCTCCCCACTGATAGCACGCCAGAAGGATTTTATTAACAAAGCTGTGTTAAATACTCGAGTGTTTAATACACGCCATCCATCGAAATCCTTCGGCTTGCAGATGAGCTCCATATGACAAAGATGATATTTCTTGTCCTTCATGGCACCACCCCATAGAAATTGTGCTATGGTACAATTTATCATCTCCACAATCTTAACAGGCAGGTAGTAGAGATGTCCCCAGTAGACCATTAATTGTGATAATACCGCCTGAATGAGAATGAGCCGACCACCCATTGAAAGCCATTTGTGAGTCCATCTATAAATACGGCTCCTAAAGCGCTCAAGAAGCCACATCCAATCCTTTATCTTATAACCATAGGGCTTTAAGTTGCAACCCAAATATTTGAAGCCTTCAGATAGAAGTTGAGACCGAACCCCCAAGAAATTAGCAATAAAGTGAATCTCCTGTAAATCACCTTTGTCATGCAGAAGGAAAGATTTATCTTTGTTAATGCACAGTCCTGTTGCAGATTCAACTCTGATCAGTGGCAAATGTATGTAAAACCAGTGATTCCTAATGAGATATCCAAATAACAATATGTCATCAACAAAGAGTGAGTGTGTTGTAGAGATAGTTCCAGAAAAGGAAAAGCCTTTTATGTAGCCCTGTTGTTCTGCGAAATTCAAAAGCTTACTGAAACCATCAAGAACAAGAATAAAAATAAGCGGAGAGAGGGCACAGCCCTGGCGAAGACCTCTTGCTGCCCTAAAGAAATTAGTAGTCATGCCATTTACTAGCACAACATATCTAACAGTAGATATACATGACATAATCCATCGGATGATTCTAACTGGAAATCCAATCTTGATTAATACCAGCCTAATATAGGACCAATCCACAGAGTCATAAGCTTTATGCAAATCAACTTTCATGACAAGAGCCTCCTTACACCCAGTATGAATAGAATGAAGGACCTCCTGTGCAATGGCGATGGCATCATGGATGGAGTGTCCCTGAAGAAAACCATATTGTTCCATGCTGATATAATGTGACAGAGTAGCCCTAATGCGATTCGAAATAATCTTTGATGTGATCTTGTACATTAGATTGCAAAGCGCAATCGGTCTGAATTCTGCAAAAGATTGCAGATCTGCCACCTTGGGTATTAGAGCAATAAAGGTAGAGTTTAACTTTGCAGTCATGTGTCCTCTAATCCTAAATTGTTCGACCACCTCCGTTAGTTCAACTCCAATGAGATCAAAGAAGAACGTGAAAAATTCCACAGGCCACCCATCTGGCCCTAGACTTTTGTCATGCACGAAAGATTTCAGGACCCTGTGCACTTCATTCCCAGTAATTCCCTGATCTAGATCAGCAATAGCTTCCTCATTAAACATTCTAGGAATGTGGTTTAATATCCATGTTTGGTTTTCAAAATCAGCAGGCTATTCTTTTTGGTAAAAGGCAGCGAAATGTGAAAAAGCTTCATGTTGTATCTCAACAGTAGATATAGCAAAAGAGCCATCATCTCTTTTGATACGCCATATCACATTCCTGTTCTTTCTTTCAGATGCAAATTTATGAAAAAAATTTGTATTGAGATCACCTTCCTTAAGCCATCTTACCCGACTCTTGAGTTTCCATGTAGTCTCCTCAATTATCAAGATCTCACGCTTTCTATTTCCCAGCTGACCAAGGATGTTATATGTTGCCGCATCCGGAGCCTTATTGATAAACTCTTTATAGATAGCCTCCATCCGACAATTAATGTCACATAACTCCGCTTTGAGGGCTGCTTTTTTCTGTTGTTCCCATTTTTTGGATGCATTTTTTAATTTTTGAAGTTTGCGATTAAAAAGCTCCAATAACTGGAAATCACCAAGTCCATCATCCGCCTTCCATATTGTTTTGACAAGATCTATATAATCTGAGTCTTCGAGCCATATGCGATTAAACTTGAAAGGAAGCCCCTTCTTCTGTACCCATGCATTCCATGATAATGTAATGGGCATATGGTCATATATGTCCGAGATAATAACTTCTGTTCTGGGAGTCCCCCAACAGTCTATGAGATTGTCCTTTACCAAAGCCCGATCCAATCTTTTCCCAATGTAGTTATCCCCCTTTCTCTTATTTGTCTATGTAGGGATCATTGGCCATGGTCTACTATCCACCATATGAAAGTTAAAAAACATATCATTTAAGAAATTTGAAAGCGGATCCAGATGAGCATCATGTCCCCAAATTTCATCTGATTGTAGAGTAATATTTAAATCCCCCATCAAAATCAAAATTTTCAGCCTAAGTATACCTGAATCCCTCATTTTGTTCTAGAAAGATAGTCTCCCTGCATATGGAGCATATATGTTAATAATATTGAGAGATTCCTTCATACCTCTCATGTGACCAGACAGTGGAATCCCACCAAAAAATCTGAATGCTTTGAATGAAAACCATTCCGGATCCCACATCGCTATCAGCCCGCCTGAGTGTCCATTTGAGTCTATAACGGCCACTGACCATCTAGACTTATAGCACAAAAAAGTCCTTATAGCTTTCTCTCTCAGACATAAAGTCTCCTGTCCCAAGAAAATACTACATTTACTGTCAACAACCATATTACGTAGGCAATGTGATTTGGGGACATTGCCTAAAACCCGAATATTCAAAGACAGGATGTGATTCATGGTGAACCCAGTTCCGGGTTACTTGCTCTAAGTGCCCGTGCAACATCCTAGTTACCATCACTTGCCAAAATGGGGATATCAGTGAAGTAGTCCTCACCATCCGAGAACAAAGACATTGATTTGAACTTTCCTTTTGCCATCTTATTTAAGTTCTTTGATTTTTTTCTAGTGGTGATATTGGCATACATAGTTTGGGTGTCCCGTGATTCCCAATTCTTGGGGGGTTTATCAAAAACTGTTAAGGCCACCAAGTCTATATTAGGATTGCGTAATAAGGAGTCAATATCACTCCCAACTGAGTTCCTAGGAGATTCAGGAAGGGTAACAGCATCAGTAGGTTCAGAATTTGTAGGGGATAGTGAGGGACGTACACCAGTAGTAGTAGGGGTGATAGATGGATCACCGACGGAGTAATTTGTAGACTGGTAAAGGGGTGGATCATCAGTTTTTAATAGGCTTTTAGCCAGACTAGGAATATTGCCAATATCCCCAATTTGTGTGTCCTGTGTGTAACGGTCCGAATTGCATGCAGTTGAACTGGAAATTGGTTTGTTTGAAAGACATTGCAAATTAGGAGGGCTGGTGTGGTCATCAGAAGATGTTAAATTGGACTCAGGTGGTAGGACCCTATTTAAATCCTTTAGGGGTCTACTTATAGGCTGACTCCTATCAACACCTATATTGGGTGGCAAAAGCCTATAATTATTTTCATCAGCTGAAACAAAAACAACTTCCTCCGACGATGCAGGGGAAGGAATACCTGATGTGAAGCCTTCCGTTATGCCCGCAACCGCATGATTATGTCTGCAATATTCAACACCATTGACCATAGCGTCATCATTTCTCTCAGTGGTAGCCCAGTCGACCGTTCCATGTGTAGGTGGAAAGGACAATGTTCCCTAAGATGCCTTGTTTTGTGACAAATAAGACATCGAAATGGGATACCCTAGAAATCAATACGTTGTTTGTGCCTTCTATTACCCCATAATAGATCGACGTCCCCAGGCAGACCTCCCGCATAATCAACCTCCACCAGCAGCCATGCAATTCTTTTATCACTTGTTCCTAAAATGCTTGAGTCTATATATTTAGTAGAGCCTATGGAGTCCCCTATTTGTCTCAGAGCATTCAGGGTCCAATATTCAAGTGGTAAGCCGGGTAGCTTTACCCAGACTATCCTGCTACGTGGCGCCTCCATAATTGGGTTAAAACCATAATACCATGGCATCAACTGCAGATAACTTCGATCTCTAACCCACATCCTGCTAGTGATTTTGAAGACATCACTCTGATCCATGAAGTGAAAAGAGAACCAGCCATTGATCAAAATGCTTACCTTTGGAGCATATCCAATAAGGGGGCTCCAGTGTTGTTTTATCCATGCCACCGTATCAATATCACAATTGTCAGGAAACATCCAACGGCCAATTACCGCACGTTTCTGCAAGCTCGCCACCCTCCTATGCAAATCTTCATAGTCCAGAAAAACTTCTTTTATCTCCATCCTGTGTTTATAATAATTTCTCTTATTCTTGTGAGGTCTTCTTCATGATGTTCTTTTACAGCGTTCTTGGGAACTATTGGAGTCTGGCTTATAGTTTTCAACAGCACTTCGGATAATCAGTTCATCAACCTCATGATCAGGTAGAAGTTTATCCGGATCCGACAATGGATTTGAATTATCAATCAAATTAATCTTCAATTCAGAGATAGTTCCGGCGTGTGAAGTCATCCTAATTGTGAGCCAGATCCAACTTTAGTACGTCCGGAAAGACAGGAGCCGTCACTGTGAGAGAATATAATAATGCCCTAAGATAATAGATACGCCTGATTGATACAGCTGGAAGATTTATGACTATGATCGTTGGAGCTTAGTTGTCCTGTCCATCAGATGCATTGAGAATGCCAAGAATGCCAATACGAAATAATCTAAATTAAGGCTCAATCTGGTAGGCCTGCCTTAATAGTGGCTAGTCAGATGACAAAAATACCGTGCCGCCATTTTGTATGCCATAAGTGACTTGACTAAAAGAGGGTATATAAGAAATGGAAGAAATCAATCCGGAAGAGGAAATTGACTCCCAAGTATACCCACCCAATTAATCAACTGCCAGACACAATCCCAATGTGTCCATCCCTACACAGAATTTTCAGAAAATAGATATACTGATGGTTCCGAAGGCCGCCACTACAATATAGTAAGGGAGAAAAAGCTTCGTATAATAAAGGAAGAACAATCCCAATGTGGAATTACTGATCACCACATTGAAACTGGCACCCAATCCGACTTAATCTAACAATCCATTTTTAGAATTTATCACCATCTACTAATGATATCTAGTACCCCTGATAGACTTCATAATATGATCAACAACTATGACAGGCAGCAAATGTGGCAAGATATTATACTTGTACAATAAGATATTCTCTTATTCCAAACTTACTCGATCGTTCATTAAGGAAAAGTAATATTAACACCTCCCCACCAACCAATGATGCCGACGACGGATCTACCTACTTCAATAAATGCCCAGAGAATAAAACCAAGTAGTCTTTAGTGCGACTTTTTGAAGGCTTTTACGGTGTAATTTCTCTAAATTCCGGCAGGAATTTATTGAAAAGAGAAGTTTGATTACTAACTTTGCACAATTGAAGTGCCCTAGAGGTTTTTGAGGATGCTGAATCCATATATAGAGTCAAAAAACCAGTTTGAATAACAGAAACCAAGATTTTACCTCAAAAATTTTCACCGGATTCCGGCACCTAAAACATCAAAAAGTCGCACTAAAGTCAAATCCGAATAAAACCTCATATCTGACATCCCCGGAAAATTTGAAAATAGCCAGAAAAACGATCACCAAGATTAATAATCCAGAAAGAAACCACCGAAAAAACCAGTCGATAATGGAAATCTCATTAAAAATGGCATCAGCAGCAACAATAACAACCACGAAACACCCACCACCTTTTACATAATCGGAAACCGAAACTGTCGCAGGGTTTTGAAATGATAAGGGTGTCAACCCACTTACACCATAAAGCATACCATCTTGTTGACCACTCAGATTCACAAGCATTTGAATCGTCTGATGATTCCAGCGATGAAGATAAATATTTTTGCCTAAACTCCACCGAGCTAATCATCAGCCTTATGTTGATTGTAAATGGCACTAAGAATGTATACATCAATAAGTATAAGGATAAGTATCATACAAATCTCAATACCATCCACATAATTCATAGCTAACCATTTGAAAAGATATCTACAACAATCTTTCAGGCATCCATACACCCATGTATTCTCCTCCGGTCATTTCTCCTTGCACCGCCGACACTCTGCTTCTTATCGCAGTTTCCAATGCATATTCTCATTTCTCCTGGTTCTCACAAGCAAACGTTTTCGCAGGGTCTGGTGTTCGTGCCAATGCATATTCTCATTTCTCCTGGTTCTCACAAACGAACATTTTCGCAGGGCCTTGTGTTCATTTTCCTTTGTGACTCAAGTTGCTTGGAAATCTCACAGCTCTAATCCGTCTCTAAAAAAAAAAAACCATTTGGAAAGGAATATTCTTTTGAGTGAATTTTTTGGAGTTTTAAGTGTTGAAATTCGGTGAAAAAAATTGAGGTAAAATTTTGATTTCTGTTATTTAAACTATTTTTTTTATTGTAAATATAGATTCAGCACCCTAAAAATCTCCTAGAACACTTCGATTGTGCAACTTACCCATCAAATTTCTGTTTTCGATAAATTTTTACTGAATTAAAAAAAAATTAAACCGAAAAAATCTACTTAAAAAGCGTTCAAAAATTCGCACTACAAACAACTCCTTTTTGAAATTTAAGAGAATTTTAATTACCAAAACAATCTACCGCCGCTTATCATTCCAGTATTGGAAAGGCGGTGGGTGACGGTTGGGATACAAACCTCCAACATCGACACACCCCGGTCCCATTCCGTCCTCAGAACAACACCCTGCAAAGAAGCCAACAGATGTCCAATAAAAACAACCCTTCTTTTTAGCTTTGTTTAACATCAAAATCTGGAGGGTACGCATGGTTTATCCTTCTCGGACCAAGAGATTAAACTAATGGAAAATATTATGTATAGATTTGTTTGGTTAATATATTTAATTATTATTGGATGTATTTTTATATATAAATGAAATGAAATTTTAAATAGTTTATGAGTGTTTTGTTTTGTCTTTTGTATTTAATTGGTTTTTTATGAAGATATGAGTGAAAGAAAGAAATCATGAATGAGACAAAATAACAAATGGATGCAAAAATATAATATTTACTTGAATGTATGTTTCACAAATAGCAAGGAGTCAAGGAGTTAAAGAATTTTGTGCTGGAGAAGTTTCGTAAGGGTATATGGGGAAAAGAGTTTGGTAGAAAGAAAAAGCATTATGCTCAAGAATTCAACCCCACTTGTGATCTCCAACAAAAAAAATACATTGGAACTAGCATTCCGTGGAGAGCAAAGGTTTTTATTGTTCAATTAAGAACTAACTTAGATCAACTTCGGTGTGAAACGGGGCGGTGGAAGAGACCTAAAGAAGCTTGGGAAGAAAGGATATGTACTTTTTGCACCTCCATGGCAATGGAATCAAAAAAACATTTCATTTTGGAATGTGACACTTTCAGAGACATCCGAGGACACGGGGCCGTGGAGGAGACCTAAAGAAGCTTGGGAAGAAAGGGTATGTACTTTTTGCACCTCTGGGCAGTGGAATAAAAAAAAAAAATCATTTTGGAATGTGACGCTTTCAAAGACATCAGGGACAATTACCGCAGTATTTTAGCATTAATTCTATGGCATTGTCTTTTCAGTGATGGAATTGTTAGAATGTTGGGTCAGCTCATCATCAATTTGAGTAAGAAAAAGATTGAGTTACAAGAGTCAAAGAACAAGGAAGTTGGTGGTCCCATAGACTATTTTTAGTCTCGTGGACGTTAAACTTTCATTCATTCATTCATTCATTTTATTCAAATTGATGATAAGCTGACCCAACTTTCCAACAATCTCATGGCTAAAAAGACAATGCCGAGAAACCGAGGCTAACATATTCACATAACTTTATGTGATGTCTTTGAAAGCATCACATTCCAAAATGAAATCAAATATACATTTATATGTGTGGGATGTATTACATTAACAAAAATGGATACATTATTAATTTAATAATATAATTTATTATTATAAATTTGATAACACAGTTTCTTCATGATTTTCGGTGCCCAAGAGTACCACACCAATTCTAGTAGGGTAGAATGATATTTAAAAATGTTTTACTGGGCGTATTAAAACTGAAATTTTTGTACTCTGAGTAATTCAAATTTGAAATCGATGTATGACATATTGAAATGGAGTTGTTTAGGGAGGCTGAGGAATTGTCCACATGGTCAAAAGTGGCCAGAATTCGAGCAACATATTTTTAAGAAATCTTGTTTGAATCATGTTTTTTATGGTGGAAATAGATTCAACGCCATCAAAAACCTCAACAACACCCAAAATCTTGAAGTTTGATAACTATAACTTGGATTTACAAAAATCTCTTTCCCATAATTTCCATAATTTTTAGAGGAAAAAATAGGCTAGTTAGACTAGAGTGATTGAAATTATGAGAATTTTGCCATCCATATTTTTCTGGGTCTACACTTTTTTCAAATTCTAAAATGATAGTATAAACCAATTGAAACGAAACAATTAAAAGAAACTGAAGACTCCAAAGAGAAGCTCTGATACTATAATAGAAAGAACACACTAACTTGTCCTTTCCATTGACAGAGAATGATTTTTATACAAGATGAGGAAGTTTCTGGATTATCTGGAATGTCGGTGGCGATAGCTTCTTTAGGAAGCTAAGAAATCTCGGGAGAGTCTGAGACCACTCCTACATTAAATGTTGTCAGTAGGGTTGGTTGGAATTACTCTACATCCAACACTCCCCCTTAATTTGAACCATATGATAAACACACAAAATACACTATAACACAATACATAAGACACAAACATGTTCTTAATTGACATGCCTGCTCGTCTACTTACAAGCTAGGCTTACAACAGTACATAAACAAAAAACATGACAACAAGACATTCATTTTTGTCTTCTTTCTAAATGGTCCATGCTTGTTTATTTGCAGATGCAGTTTCATCTTCACCTTTCTTGCCGCAGTATAGTGGTGGAGCTTCTCCTTTCTTGATTGCAGGCTAACATTCTTTCCATTCACCATTGTTGGAGGTTTTTGGGATTTAAAATTGTCCTTAATGCTTGCAATTTCTTCAATTTTTATTGTTTTTTCATGAGATTCAAAAAATCATAATCTGAGCTATTTTCATCATTATGTTTTACTTTTGTTTCAAATTCCTCTTTATCAAAGGGGCTATTAAATTTCTTCAGTTCATCAACTATTATTGAGTCTTCCACAACTTCTTCAACTGCTATTGAGTCCTCTACAACTTACTGAGTTGTTATTGAATCCTCCACGATTTTTCTCTATGCAATCTCTACATCATTCCGTAGATCTTCATCTTTCATAGTTGGTTGATTCATGCTTTCAACCTCTTTAATCAGCTCCGTTGTTGCAAAAATGTAATCCTACATTTGATTTGTATATGGAGATAGGAATATCTTCTCATCAAACAATAACTCATCAATAAGATGCTTTTCATGCATCAAATTGAACCACTCTTCATGAGATACATAATTCTCATCAAATTTGACTTCACAAGTTTTTGCATCATAGAGAGTTCCCTGACTATCACATTCTACTCTATTATAAGCTACGGACATACTTTCAGTCTTGATCCCAGTTATGATGCTTTCAACACAATCATTATTTTTAACAACAACTTCATCTACTTTGCCTTTCTCACTCCACTTCATGCTATATTTCATTTCAAGAATATGCCAAAACATTTTTGGATCACATGTTTCACGAAATTCATTTAAAATTCTTGACAGGATGTTTTCATCTATAACTGATATAATGAGAAGCAAGGCTACTACACGTCTACTCTTATATGGGGGATTTATAGAAGTATCTTGAACAAATTCCCATAAATATACTAAACCAAGAATTCCCTCCATTTTAATAGCCCAAAGCTCAAAAATTTTACCTGAGAAAGATGGCAGCATAGGCATTAATCGTTTCAATATTGTATTAGTGTCTTCAAATTCTTGAGACTGAGTCCAATCTATATTTGGTTGAAACATTTCATGCTCTTCTACGACTTTTGTCGTCTGAGTCTTTCTCTTTTGTTGTTTCAGTCTTCTTTGTTGACCCATCACGACTTTGCATACTCCTTTCTTTAACACACACGTTGGAGTCAAATTGTGTGAGCACCACTCACGCTGTCTAGACCCACACAATAACCATACCTCTAATCTTCTGTGCCTCCAATCTTCTAGGCTCCTATGACTGGAAGTGAAGTTATGCTTCCTCCAGAAAATACGCAACACACTGCTCCAACACACAGACTCTTCCACATGGAAATAAACACTGCAACAACCACAACAATGTGGCTCACAACAACTCTAAAGTCACAACTAGTCCCTTCAGGTTCCTCTCAAGTGATTATGACAACACTGTGACAACGACGGCAACTGTTGCCACTTCAAAATACCAACTACAAGAAATCTAACATATAACTTCACCAAAGGTGATAACTCACAAAACTACAAACACTTCTCATTGTCTGATCTCGACCACCACGTAAACAACTACTACTGCGTAGGATTCCAACATCAGGTCTCAAACCTTTTTGTATTCTGACTTCTAAATAGGTAATCATGAGTTCATGTGTCATCGGGAGTGCCACCAACGAACCAAGAAGAACCAACACCACGCTCAGACACCAACTCAACACTCATTGCACTTCAAACACAAACACTTGGCACCACAATTGATGCCACAATCGGCCTCGGGCAGCTATTTACCATGATAGAAATTTGATACCATATCAGAAATTGCTCTAGCGACCGAGCATATTTTTTGGGTGCACCCTTGGCTCTCCAGCGTCCTATTAAACCAACACCAACCAACTTCAAAAACTGCTCTAATAAATCCGATTGTAGATCTTCACAAGCAATTAAAGTGCATCGTAGCTTCCAGGGCCCCACACAAACTGCAGATAGCTTCTTCGATGCTCATACAACAACGATCGAATCAACTCTTCCCTCACTTAGCACACAACCCTCTTACAACACAAACATCACTGCAGGCACTCACCTCTACAAACACCAAGCCGAAACCATTGGCTCTGATGCCATAAAAGAAACTGAAGACTTCGAAGAGGAGCTCCGATACCATAACAGAAAGAACACACTAACTTGCCCTTTCCATTGACAGAGAATGACTTTTATACAAGATGAGGAAGTTTCTGGATTATCTAGAATGTCGGTGGTGATAACTTCTTAAGGAAGCTAAGAAATCTCGAGAAAGTCTGAGACCACTCCTACATTAAATGTTGTCAGTAGGGTTGGTTGGAATTACTGTACATCCAACGACAATCTCATAATTTCAACGTACCTGTACTGTAATAAATATTATACTTTACTGTAATTAATAAATATTATACTAAATTTAATTGAAAGAGGAGTTGAAACTTGAAACTCGGAAAATTTTCCAGTCAAATATTATATTGTACTGTAAAAAATATTATATTAAATTCAATTCAATTGAAAGAGGAGTTGAAGGCAAGGCTTATTTCCCAGTCTATAGAGTTATAAATACGAGGGGGCAGTGATGTACCTGCATTAATCCTACATTGGGCATATACTGCCCCTCGTATGTATGGATTTATAAACTGGGAAATATAAGCCTTGCCAACTTGAAACTTGGAAAATTTTCCAGTCTTAATAATGTGAAGTATTCTGCTTAATTCTTTATTGATCTTTTTTAATATATATTATATTTATAAAGAAGCTATAATTTTATTTGGAAAATAATGGAAATTTTAGTTAGATTTTGACAAAATCCTTAATTGTTTTTCAAAATTTGAATTACAATTGTTTCAATATTTTGAATTTACCACAATTCTTAATGGCACTGAATTTATTTTCACTATAAAAAAATTATCCAAACACACTAACAAAATTATAACTTTTATATACAACACAATAATTAATTAATTGAAAAGAAATTGGTTCTGGAAATTTTTTTATTCTCTCTAATTTAAATCTGAGGTGGTGATTGTATTCCTGATTGAAACGATTTTCAATAAATTTTAATAAATATAATATATATTTTATCACGATAAAATATATTTCCTATTTATCTAAGGTTATTGTATGGCCTATTGAAGCAATTTTCAATAAATTTTAACTAGTAATTGCGCCACATGTTGCAAAAGAAACACTGTAAGGCAATATCATTGGAAAGAGTAGCCTAGAATAAATAAGAAGGAAATAGCATAGGAAAGAGTAGCCTAGAAAAAATAAGATGTTGTAGAGAAGGAGCCATCATGAAGGAATGAAAGGAAAATTTTGCTTCCATTGAAGTAGGTCATGGAGGTTTCAAAGATATTGATGATAAGAGTTATCAACCAGAAAATTTTGTTATAGATTTTGAAATAGGCAATTGGGGTGAAAAAACATATGTAAACCAACATAATCTGTTCACATATAATAAAATTTTATTATAGATATTGAAATAGGAAATTGGGAGTGAAAATCCTTTGGTGATTAATAATCCTTCGAAACAAGCATGAAATGAGCATGTAACTCAAATGAGATATTTTAAATACATTCAAGTACCATCTATCTAGAATAGATGTAAATAAAGAGAATTTTTATTAACAAAAATAGAGTTTACTCCAAGTTCATCTACATATCCGAGTGCCAATTGCATGCTTATCAAAAATTGTATATAAAGAACAATAGTCTTGGTACACAAGAAAGAGAATGCCATTTTAATATGGAGACATTTTTGGAAGGAGATATTGTTCTTTATGTTATGGTTTATTTTCTTAACTCCAAACTTGGTTTAGTCTTTCTCTATATACATAAGAAAAAAAATACAAAGTAAATTCACAAATTTAAGTTATAGTTTTATATTTTATAATTACAAATATAGTTTCTTATTAAAATATTTTACACATCTTAGGTTATTCTAAATTGATCAAGAGTACAGAATTTTTAGGGTGATGTTCTATGTGCATTGAAAGTCCCATGAAGTCCATCACTATGTATGGGGTTCATTGCAACCTTGGATATATTATGTGAGTTGTTGTGATTTTTTTCTTGTGGCTACAACTTAGTTTTGTTTTTCACCTAATTATCATGATTCAAAAATTTGTTATCATCTTATATGCTTATAGCATTAGATATATTTTGTGAGCTAATGTGATGTTTTGTTTGTCACAATGACTCAAAAATCAGTTATTATACCACAATATTGACTTTCTTGTTGTCTATTTTGTTTGTCACAATGACTAAAAAATCAATTATTATACCACAATATTGACTTTCTTGTTGTCTGTTTTGTTTATGAACCCTTTAAAAAACTAAAGGAACATTTGATTTTACAGTGTGATCTCCCCGGCATGGGTGGGGGTTTCAAAAATTGGAGAGTAAATTGAGTGGTTATTGCTAGACATTGTTGTATAAGATGGGAAATTTGGATGCTTTGTAGACAACATGGATGTCATAACAGATATATTTTTTGGATTTTTTAGTGTCTCTGGTGACCATGCATCTAATAGGATCCATTTCAACTGATAACATCAATACATCATTGTGCGAATGATAACGTGTGACATCCCTAGCCGTTTTCTTTGATTGTAGATCAAGTTATAAAGTAATAACTTGTGAAATCCCTGCCCATTTTCTTTGATTGTGGATCAAGTTATAAACTATAGTATACTCTCTCTTCAGAAGACTCTACATTATATATTGGATGGAGGGAAAGATTATGATAAAACTTGTAAAAAAAAACCCCTTAGGGTTGTCTCAACTTACTCTATTGTTAATCACATAGTGTCAATTTTGTAAAACTATAATCTAAAGTAAGGACTGAGTGGGTTTTTTCTTTTGTAAGTTTTGTTTGGAATTGAAAAATAAAAAATTATAAAAGCTAAAATTATGTAGTGAAAAACTTTGTTTAAAATTTCAGAATAAAAAGTTGAGTAAGTTTGATCTCATATAATATGAGAATTGTTTATGATTATAAAGTAAAAAACGTGTAAGATTTTTTAGCTATGTAATATTTTTTAGCTATAACTAGGTAATTAAAGATATGTATATAGTTTTTTTTTAACTAAAGAAATTTGATATTCATTAACCAAAAAAAAATCTTAAAGAGTATGTATGTAGTTACAAACTGTTATGTACTTACAAACTATTACAATTAAGTAATTAAAGGTAAATTTAGTGTTATTTAATAAATGAGAATAATGAACATTCATCATTATTGCTCAAGATAAATCATGTAGTGTGAAATAATTTGGAAATTTAAAGAAGATCACATATTTTTTTTAAAATCATTATTAATTTAATTTTTTATATATTAAGAAATGCTACTCATGAATAATAAAAGAGTTGTAACATAAATAATATATAGCAAAAAAAACCTTGTGTTTTTGGAATATGTTTGGATGTATGAAAATTTAGATACATTTTATTAAGTAAAATTTTAAAAGAATAATGGTTATAAAGATTTAAAAATAATTAGTTTATTGACGGGATCAATGAAAAATAAATATATATTTTATCACGATAAAATACATTCCCTATTTAATTTGTTTATATTTCAAACAATGTTTTTAAAGAAATAATTTCATTTATATTTACTTATAAAAAAATTGAACAATTATATATGATAACCCTTACACACAACCATTGTTTGTATTCAACCCATAACAAACAAACAATATAACAATCATACAAATATGGTTGGTATGCAACCTATCTCAAACAAACAATCGTACATATATTGTTTGTATGCAACCTATTACAAACAACAATCATTTGTATTGAAATATAATAGGCCACGACACATTATTAAAAAACATATCCAGTCATACATATATTGTTTGTATGCAACCTATTACAAACAAACAAGCATATGTATTGAAATATAATACGCCACAACACATTATTATACCTGCCCGACATGCTATATAGCGATCGATATCGCTTTGAGTACCATTAATTTATTTTGACTTATTTGTATGGATGTATTTAACCAATTTAAAATAATATGAAAATTTAATTTAATTTAATTTTTTGTATGGATGTATTTAACCAATTTAAAATAATATAAAATTTAATTTAATATTTTTTTATTATTGCATATTTTATTGGTTGATATACATTGAGATTATATTGCTGGTTAATTCACATAAACTAATAAGACTTTATAATAAAAATTACAATGAAGAGGGTTGAGATCCATTAATGCTAGCTTTGTAGTTAGTATTAATCGAGAACATAAAATGTTCTATCTTTTTGTATAAAAAAACTTTTGGTTTATTTTTCTATAAGCTCGCTAATGGTGTCGTGTAACTGGCTGTTAGCATGTAAGTTATTTTTTAGGTTTCCCGTCCACTAATCCTTATTTGAAGATCGATTCATATGCTTGGTAGAGTTTTGGTTGCACCATCTACACAGGTTTACTAGACTTTTGAGGTTCAGGCCTAGCAAAGAACCTTATTGGGTCAACTCAGTTCTTTCCAAGAGAAAGAAATATCTCACTCCAACTATATATATACATATTTTATCTTGATGTGTTAAGGTAATATAAATCATTTTGTGTGTATCTCTGCTCTCATGAATTCAAATATGGTATCAGAGCTGGGCTGGGCTTAATCCCTCACGGGAGTGCCCAGGGAGATGTGAGAGTCTAAGTAACTGATTATCTGTACATAGGTGTGAAAGTGAAATGTCTATTTTTTTAATATTTTAATATTTTGTTTTGTGTGAAGCTGTGTGGAGGTTTGTTTGTCAATCAACGGAAACGAGTTGCACGTAATGAAGGATATCCAGATCTGTTGATGGCCAAGCGAAAGTACGTTGTGCTGGTGGGATGCAATTATCCCAACACAGAAAATGAACTTCACGGATGCATAAACGACATTATGAGGATGGAACACACATTCATTCATCGCTTTGCCTTTGGCAAACGGAACATCAATCTCCTTATCGATACCGATGAAGTGTATACAAAGTCCACAGGCGAAAACATTTGTGCGGCTCTCCTCGCCATGGTTTGTCGTGCCGAATGCAGAGTCGACACTCTCGCTCACATGCATAACTCCTCTCGCTCTGATGAATGTATAGTCCCATGCGATTTTAATCTTCTTACAGGATTCGTTGGTTGGATTAAAAAGAGAAAACCGCTGTGCGAAATTCCGTGAGAAAAGGAGAGGCGCCGTTTAATATTTGTGCTATTATAGGGTTTGTTGTGCAGAGTTAAATATTGTGTGGAGTTCACATGTTTTATATATTTTTAAATTAATGTAAGCATTGTTTGTTTGTTTGTAAAATTATGAAGAACCGATTAGGGAATAGAGTAGCATCTAAAACTACTAGTTCTTGGTGTACTTCGATGCTATAGGAACACATGACTGGTTTAAATATGTCTACAAGTCTGTTTAAAGTTGAAGATTATTGTTGTACTTCGGTGCTACAATATCATTAGTTACAGGTTACCTTGTGAGTTTGTATGTAGAAAGGTTCGTTGTTTAACTGATCGCTGAAAACATTTCGTACTTAGATCATTGTCCTATATAACTGTCGAAATTTTCTCTTCAGGGGAATTTCACAGATGGAAGTGTATCAATAAAATGGTTCAGTGTCAAAACTACCCTTCAGGAGGTTGAGAAGTGTCAGTTCTATAAAGAACGTCAAAAATGGTCAGAAGCTTTTGTACTTTAAATGTGTCAAATGGGAAGCTCGAATGTGTGGAGAAGAAAAGAGCGGAAGCCAGAAGATTCAGAGTGGGTGTAAGCACTGATGAAGACCAATCAGACAAAGAAAAATGACAAATTTTGTAATTGTAATTTCAGTGTTGTAAGTTTTGAAATGTAAGCATTAAAGGGGGGTATTAGAGATAATGCTCACATTAATGCTATGTGTTAAGTTTGGGGATTGGCTTTGAGGTTTTGTAGGAGACTGTTGAGATATTCTCTCCCAACCTAAATCTCCAAGATTAGAATTAGTTGGATCTCACTCCAACTATATATATACGTATTGTATCTTGATGTGTTAAGGTAATATAAATCATTTTGTGTGTATCTCTGCTCTCATGAATTCAAATAATATCGACCTCCACTACAAATTCAATTGAAAAGGCCGAATCTTCAATTGAAAAGGAAAAAAATTATAGAGTGCAGTTCTCTACTATGGAACGAGGAGCATGTACTTCTTCTTCATGTATCCAAAGCTTTAATTTGTCAAATAGTAGTGGGTTAGGGCTGAGAATCTGGTTAAGTTTGGCGAACGTTGAATGAACTTGTGGAGAGAAGGGAAACAAAGAAATAAAAGTTGAAGAGGACCATATTACTGGTGCAACATTGAGGAATGCTATTGTAGTGAAAGAGACTATATGGATGGTGTTATTTTTTTAGTTTAAAATTTCATCTTTTAGCAATGACATTAAAAATAAAATATTATTGCTTTAAAAAATCTTAAAATTCCAATATATTTCAATAATAGCTTTAAATATAAAATATCACGAATTCAAACGACCTTAAAAATAAAAGCATTACAATTCTAAAAAACCTTAAATCTAGCTTTTTAGCCATGAAATTAAAACCAAATATGATGGTTCTAAAATACCTTAAATTTTCAACATATTTAGAGACCATGACTAAAAAATCCTTGAAAATGAATACCTAAAGGTCATTATACCAAATGTTAAAAATATAATTGTTTTAAATGTTAGCTACATTTTTTTTCCTAAAATTCTTTTATTTCACATGTCATTTTCATAACATATGTATATTTTTTTAATTATATTTATATACAAAATATGTATTTTTTTGATGAAATGTTTTAAATTTTTTAGTGACAATTAAATTATGTGTATTAAAATATTAATTAAAAATATATAAATAAATAAATAAAAACTTAACTTCAAATTATTATTATTATTTTTTAAACTTTGCAAAAAAAAATCAATTATAATAAAACAAATTCAATTATAATAAAACATTGCAAATATTAACCCAAAAACAGCAAAGTTGAAAAATTCTTTAAAAAACCCATTTTTACCAACATTAAAAAAAATATTCAAAATTAATACCTAAGAAATTTAAAGTGTTATAATAAAAAATTTTGAACATACATAACACTTCTGAAAATCCACATAAAAATCATAAATTTTTGGGACCTCTTAAACAATAAAACTGAGTAACTTCTCATTAAATTAATAACCTTATTACATTTATTTATAAATATATTTAAATATTTAAAAATTTTATTTTAATATAAATTGAAATATATCCATATATATATATATATATATATATATATATATATATAAATACATATCATACAAATAGATGCTCAAGTCTCCCTACGCTACTGATTGCTTCACTCCGCCACTAAATAACTTTTCTGTGGCGGCACTTCATTTCCATGATGATCACGCCATGGCGTTGCAAGATCTGGTAACGGGATCCCACATAGCTGGCACCAGAAAATTCCGCCCATTAACTCCGTGAGCATTGTAGCTTGCCCCTGTCACTTTATCCACCAGTAGCTCCCCGGGGAACCCCGAATAAGACCCCTTTCCATATATTCCAGAGCAGGCAGACACGGCCTCCATAGGTGCAGCAGCGTCGCCTTGGAAGTAGCCGGTGTTGAAGGGATTGGTGACTGCTCCACCAATAACAGTGGCGATGTTGATGATCATCCCATCGATGCCCATGTCTCCGTTTGGTGCCACCAGGGGAGGAGTCTGGGGTCCGTACATGGGCTGATGAAATGGCCACGCGCACTGCCCTGGGCATTGAGTTTCAGAGTTTCCTACCCAGGCGTAGGGTAAATGAACATTCTTCCTCGACAAGAGACTAGCATGGAATCCACAGCTCATACAGAAGCCCTCCACAGTTACGTCATCCGACGTAAGAACCAAATACACAGCATTTCCATTCTCCGGCAGTGCTCCGGAAGCAATCGCCGTTTCCACCAAAGCCACAATGTGGCTGCGCTTGAGGGACTTGCCAAGAGAATAGCCATCGTCCAACTTTTGGTTTCCGAGCCTTGAGCTTGACATGGCAGTGGCCTGGTTGGAGGCACCCCTGTATCTTTCAGTGGTTTTCCACCAACTATACACAGAGGGCTCCTCGGCGTTGCTGGTTCCCAAAGACTGCACAAAGTCCCCCACAATGGAACGCTGAGCAGAAGTGAATCTGCCATACCAAATCACATGGACATCGAGGGCGAGTCCAGTGGTGAGAAGGGGACCATTGTGATAAGTTAGAACAAGAGGCTGTTGTTCCACCAATACGGAGGAACACAATTCTACCAGAAGCAGCAGACATACAAAAAGTTTAAAGCCACCCATTCCCAAATTGCTACTCCCTACTATTATAACACACTAATGCTGCTGGGTGCTTAAACCACTGGGCCTGCCTGACAATAGATATTCCACTGGTTGGTTGTGTGGGGGAGAATAGTTGTGGCAACCCATTTAAATAGGGAGATGATGGGAGATTATCATTGTCAGTAGAGGAAATAGAGAGGTCGGTAAACCTTTAAGAAGGCACCACTCGCCATGACCGCTTTATTATTTCGCATTTACCAGTGGAGTGGAGAGATAAGTGCACATAATACTCATTATTCCATTCCATCATTACAGACACGGTTCCCCATTCCCTTTCCATGGTCCCCGAGACGCGTGTAGATAAGAATAAGATAATATTTGTATTCATTAAAACGTGCTGCTCTGTCATTGGCGATTCCAGCATGGCAACCAGCGTCCTATCGGATTTGTGATATCCACCCGAAAAACGAATAACATCCATTTCGGAAATTTAAGAGAGTTTTAATTACCAAACCAATCTGCCGCGGCTAATCATTCCAGTTTTGGAAAGGCGGTGGGTGACGGTTGGGATACAAACCTCCAACATCGACGGCGAGCCTTATTTCCATTGCCATAGGCCCATAAATGCGCCCAGAGAGGGAATGCCCGGAATGCCCGCCGTCAGATCAAAACTGTAGATCATCGTGCGGTGAGCATTCCCTCTGTGGGCGCATTTATGGGCCTATGGCAGTGGAAATAAGGCTCACCCAACATCTACACACCCCGGTCCCATTCCGTCCTCGGAGCAACACCCTGCAGAAAAGCCAACAACTGTCCAATAAAAACAACAAAACAATAAATAGATGCGAAAATGGAATATTTACGTGAATGCATGTTTCACAAATAACAAGGAATTAAAGAATTTTGTGCTGGAGAAGTTTAGTAAAGGTATATGGGGAAAAGAGTTGGGTAGAAAGAAGAAGTATTATGTTCAAGAATTCTACCCCACTTGTGATCTCCAACAAAAAGGATACATTGGAGCTAGCATTCCGTGGAGAGCAAGGGTTCTTATTGCTCAATTAAGAACTAACTCACATAAACTTCGGTGTGAAACAGGGGGTGGAAGAGACCTAAAGAAGCTTGGGAAGAAAGGGTATGTACTTTTTGCACCTATGGGGCAATGGAATAAAAAAAACATTTCATTTTGGAATGTGATGCTTTCAGAGACATCAGGGACAATTATCGCAGTATGTAGCATCAATTCCGTGGCATTGTCTTTATTGCAGTATCTTAGCATCAATTCCATGGCATTGTCTTTTCAGTGATGGAACTGTTAGAAGGTTGGGTCAGCTCATCATCAATTTGAGTAAGAAAAAGAGTGAATTACAGAAGAAAAAAAATAAGGAAGCTGATGGTCCCATAGACTATTTTTAGTCTCGTCAAATTGATGATGAGTTGGCCCAACTTTCCAACAATCTCATGGCTGTAAAGACAATGTCGAGAAACCCAGGCTAACATATTCACATAACTTTATGTGATGTCTTTGAAAGCATCACATTCCAAAATGAAATCAAATATACATTTATATGTGTGGGATGTATTACATTAACAAAAATGGATACATTATTAATTTAATAATATAATTTATTATTATTAATTTGATAACACGGTTTCTTCATGATTTTCGGTGCCCAAGGGTACCACACCAATTCCAGTAGGGTAGAATGCTATTTAAAAAAGGTTTTTAGGGAGGTTGAGGAATTGTCCACATGGCCAAAAGTTTAAGAAATCCTGTTTGAATCATGTTTTTGATGGTGGAAATAGATTCAACACCATCAAAAACCTCAATGATACCCAAAATCTTGAAGTTTGATAACTATAACTTGGATTTACAAAAATCCCTTTCCCAAAATTTCCATAATTTTTAGAGGAAAAAAATAGGCTAGTTAAACTAGAGTGATTGAAATTATGAGAATTTTGCCATCTGTATTTTTCTGGGTCTACACTTTCTTCAAATTCCAAAACGATAGTATAAACCAATTGAAACAAAACAATTAAAAGAAACTAAAGACTCCAAAGAGGAGCTCCGATACCATAACAGAAAGAACACACTAACTTGTCATTTCCATTGACAGAGAATGATTTTATACAAGATGAGGAAGTTTCTAGATTATCTGGAATTTTGGTGGCAATAGCTTCTTCAGGAAGCTAAGAACTCGAGAGAGAGTTTGAGACCACTCCTACATTAAATGTTGTCAGTAGGGTTGGTTGGAATTACTCTACATCCAACACTCCCCCTTAATTCGAACCATATGACAGACACATAGAATACACTATAACACAATACATAAGACATAAACATGTTCTTAATTGACATGCATGCTCGTCTAAGTCTCAACTAGGCTTACAACAATACATTAAAAAAAAAAAAAAAAAAAAAAAAAACACTTGATAACAAGGCTTTCATTTTTGTCTTCTTTCTAAATGGTCCATGCTCTTGTTTATTTGCAGATGCAATTTCATCTTCACCTTTCTTGTCGTAAGATAGTGGTGGAGCTTCTCCATTCTTGATTGCAGGCTAACATTCTTTCCATTCACCATTGTTGGAGGTTTTTGGGATTTACACTTATCCTTAATGCTTGCAATTTCTTCAAGTTTTATTGCTTTTTCCTCAGTGTCAATATATGCACACTCATAAACATTCATGACATTCGTGAGATTCACAAAATAATAATTTGAGCTATTTTCATCATATGTTTTACTTTTGTTTCAAATTCCTCTTCATCAACAATAATCATAGTTGTTGGATGTACCACCTCTTCTTCAAAGGGGTTATTAACTTTCTTCAATTCATCAACTATTATTGAGTCTTCCACAACTTCATCAACTGTTATTGAGTCCTCTACAGCTTAATGAGCTGTTATTGAATCCTCCATGATTTTTCTATTTGCAATCTCTACATCATTCTGTATATCTTCATCTTTCATAGTTGGTTGATTCATAATTTCAACCTCTTTAATCAGCTCCGTTGTTGCAAACATGTCATCTTGCATTTGATTTGTATATGGAGATAGGCATATCTTCTCAGCAAACAACAACTCATCAATAAGATGCTTTTCATGCATCAAATTGAACCACTCTTCATGAGATACATAATTCTCATCAAATTTGACTTCACAAGTTTTTTCATCATAGAGAGTTCCCTGACTATCACATGCTACTCTATTGTAAGCTACGAACATACTTTCAGTCTTGATCCCAGTTATGATGCTTTCAACACAATCATTATTTTTAACAACAACTTCATCTACTTTGCCTTTCTCACTCCACTTCATGTTATACTTCATTTCACGAATATGCCAAAACATTTTTGGATCACATATTTCACTAAATTCAATTAAAATGTTTAACATGATGTTTTCATCTATAACTGATATAATGAGAAGCAAGGCTACTGCATGCCTACTCTTATTTGGGGGATTTATAGAAGTACCTTAAACAAATTCCCATAAATCTATTGAACCAAGAATTCCCTTCATTTTAATAGCCCAAAGCTCAAAACTTTTACTTGAGAAAGATGGCAGCACAAGCATTAATCTTTTCAATATTGTATCAGTGTCTTCAAATTCTTGAGACTGAGTCTGATCTATATTTGGCTGAAACATTTCATGCTCTTATACGACTTTTGTCTTCAGATTCTTTCTCTTTTGTTGTTTCAGTCTTCTTTGTCGACCCATCACGACTTTGCATACTCTGTTCTTTGACACACACACTGGAGTCAAATTGTGTGAGCACCACTCACGATATGCAGACCCACACAATAACCAGACCTCTAATATTTTGTGCCTCCAATCTTCTAGGCTCCTACGACTGGCAGTGAGGCTATGCTTCCTCCAGCAAATACGCAAGACATTGCTCCAACACACAGACTCTTCCACACGTAAATGAACACTACAACAACCACAACAATGCAGCTCACAATAGCTCTAAAGCCACAACTGGTCCCTTCAGGTTCCTCTCAAGTGCTTATGACAACATTGTGACAATGAGGGAAACTGTTGCCACTTAAAAATACCAACTACGAGAAATATAACATATAACTTCACCAAAGGTGAAAACTCACAAAACTACAAACACTTCTCATGGTCTGATCTCAACCACCAGGTAAAAAACTACTACTGCATAGGATTCCAATACCGGGTCTCAAACCTCGGTGTATTTTGAATTCTAAACAAGCGATTATGAGTTCATGTCTCATCGGGCGTGCCACCAACAAACCAAGAAGAACCAACACCACACTCATACACCAACTCAACTCTCACTACACTTCAAACACAAACACTTGGCACCACAATTGATACCACAATAGGCCTCGGGCAGCTATTTACCATGACAGAAATTTTATACAATATCAAAAAATTTCTCTAGCGACCGAGCATATTTGTAGGGTGCACCCTTGGCTCTCCAACGTCCTATTAAACTAGCACCAAACAACGTCAAAAACTGCTCTATGCAGCAACCTTCACGTCTGGTTCACCAAGTTTGTAGCTCTTCATGTAGCAAATTCGACTATGACAATTGGCCAAACAAAGTGGCCTCCTTCCACACATTCAACACGACTTTCACACAACCGTACATCAGAATTACCATAACCATTAATTAAGTTGATGACAACGAGGAGTTCCACCAACAATTCTTTAATCGCTAATCTGACTGAACTCTTCAAACACAAGTATGTTGTCTCTTAACAGACCCCACGTCCCTCAGCTTCACACACGGTGCTGAACGAAACCTCCTCACAGCTTCACACAAGATTCAGATAGTCTTTTCACGCCAGTCTTCCACAATCAACAATGAAGGGTGACCTGCCTCAACGAGCTTCAACACACACTCTTAACACACAGGGATGATCCAACCATCCATGCTAGCCGCTCTCTATTAAATGGCCTTACACAAATATCCTTCATCAAGCTCGGCCTCATGCAGTTCTTTACTACTCGGCTTCCACCAGTTGCACTCTTTAACACACAACAAGAGGTATGTACCACCACCCAACAGTGACAAACCGTAACTGCCACCAGATGCAAACAAAAACACATCAGCACTTATGTTCACAACAACGCTCTCCAATCAGTGCCAACAGAGCCCTCACGACTCTAGCCAAACACATATCTTTAAGAGGTTGTGCCAATGTCAACGTTCTCCGCACAGTTCCCCCAAACCAAACAACACTGTGGATGACTAGACAACTCTACACAACTGACTCTCCACAAAAATCCGATTATAGATCTTCACAAGCAATTAAAGTGCATCAGAGCTTCTAGGGCTACACACAAACTGCACACAGCTTCTTCGACGCTCATATAACAGTGATCGAATCAGCTCTTCACTCACTTAGCACACAACCCTCTTACAACACAAACATCACTGCAGGCACTCACCTCTGCAAACACCAAGCTAAAACCATTGGCTCTGATACCATAAGAAATTGAAGACTCTGAAGAGGAGCTCTGATACCACAATAGAAAGAACACACTAACTTGTCCTTTCCATTGACAGAGAATGATTTTTATACAAGATGAGGAAGTTTCTGGATTATCTAGAATGTCAGTGGCAATATCTTCTTCAGGAAGCTAAGAACTCTTGAGAGAGTCTGAGACCACTCCTACATTAAATGTTGTCAGTAGGGTTGGTTGGAATTACTGTACATCCAACAACAATCTCATAATTTCTACGTACCTGTACTGTAATAAATATTATACTAAATTTAATTGAAAGAGGAGTTGAAACTTGAAACTCCGAAAATTTTCCAGTCAAATATTATATTGTATTGTAATACATATTATATTAAATTCAATTCAATTGAAAGAGGAGTTGAAGGCAAGGATTATTTCCCAGTCTATAAAGTTATAAATACGAGGGGGTAGTATATGTCCACTATCGAATAGTGTACCTGCTTTAATCCTACAGTGGGCATATATTACCCCTGTATTTATGGTTCTATAGACTGGGAAATAAGCCTTGCCAACTTGAAACTTGGAAAATTTCTAGTCTTAATAATGTGAAGTATTCTGCTTAATTCTTTATTTATCTATTTTAATATATATTATATTTATAAAGAAGCTATAACTTTATTTGGAAAATAATGGAATTTTTAGTTAGATTTTGACAAAATCCTTAATTTTTTTTGAAAATTTGAATTACAATCGTTTCAAGATTTTGAATTTACCACAATTCTTAATGGAACTGAATTTTTTTCCACTATAAAAAAAATATCCAAACACACTAACAAAATTGTAACTTTGATATACAACACAATAATTAATTAATTGAAAAGAAATTGAGACTGGAAATTTTTTAGTCTCTGTAATTTTAAATCTGAGGTGGTTATTGTATTCCTGATTGAAACAATTTTCAATAACTTTTAATAAATATAATATATACTTTATCACGACAAAATATATTTCCTATTTATTTGAGGTGATTGTATGGCCTATTGAAACGATTTTCAATAAATTTTAATTAGCAATTGCACCACACGTTGCAAAAGAAACGTCATAAGGCAATAGCATAAGAAAGAGTAGACTAGAAGAAATAAGAAGGAAATAACATAGGAAAGAGTAGCCTAGAAAAAATAAGATGTTGTAGAGAAGGAGCCATTGTGAAGGAATGAAAGGAAAATTTTTCTTCCATGGAAGCAGGTCGAGGAGGTTTCAAAGATATTGATGATAAGAGTTATCGACCAGAAAATTTTGTTGTAGATTTTGAAATAGGCAATTGGGGTGAAAAATATATGTAAACCAACATAATATGTTCACATATAATAAAATTTTGTTATAGATATTGAAATAGGAAATTGGGAGTGAAAATCCTTTGGTGATTAATAATCCTCCAAAACAAGCATGAAATGAGTATGTAACTCAAATGAGATATTTTAAAACATTCAAGTACCATATATCTAGCATAGATGTACATAAAGAGAATTTTTATTAACAAAAATAGAGTTTACTCCAAGTTCATCTACATATCAGAGCGCCAATTGCATGCTTATCAGAAATTGTATATGAAGAACAATAGTCTTGGTACACAAGAAAGTGAATGTCATTTTAATATGGAGACATTTTTGGAAGGAGATATTGTTCTTTATGTTATGGTTTATTTTCTTGACTCCAAACTTGGTTTAGTCTTTCTCTATATACACAAGAAAAAAAATACAAAGTAAATTCACAAATTTAAGTTATAGTTTTATATTTTATAATTACAAATCTAGTTTCTTATTAAAATATTTTACACATCTTAGGTTATTCTAAATTGATCAAGAGTATAAAATCTTTAGGGTGGCATTCTATGTGCATTGAAATTCACATGAGGTCCATCACTATGTTTGAGGTTCATTGCAACCTTGGATATATTTAGTGAGTTGTTGTGATTTTTTTTCTTGTGGCTAAAACTTAGTTTTGGTTTTCACCTAATTATCATGATTCAATACTATGTTATCATCTTATATCCTTGTAGCAATAGATATATTATATGAGCTAATGTGATGTTTGTTTGTCACAATGACTCAAAAATCAGTTATTATACCACAATATTGACTTTCTTGTTGTCTATTTTGTTTGTCACAATGACTCAAAAATCAGTTATTATACCACAATATTGAATTTCTTGTTGTCTGTTTTGTTTATGAACCCTTTAAAAAACCAGAGGAACATTTGATTTTACAGTGTGATCTCCCCAACATGGGTGGGGGTTTCAAAAATTGGAGAGTAAATTGAGTGGTTATTGTTAGACATTGTTGTATAAAATGGGAAATTTAGATGCTTTGTAGACAACATGGATGTCATAAGAGATATATTTTTTTATTTTTTTAGTGAATCTAGTGACCATGCATCTAATATGATACATTTTAACTGAGAACGTCAATACATCATTGTGCGAATGATAACTTGTGACATCCCTAGCCATTTTCTTTGATTGTAGGTCAAGTTATAAAGTAATAACTTCTGAAATCCCTGGCGATTTTCTTTGATTGTAGATCAAGTTATAAACTAGAATATACTCTCTATTCAGAAGACTCTACATTATATATTGGATGGAGGGAAAGGTTATGATAAAACTTGTACAAAAAAAACCCTTAGGGTTGTCTCAACTTACTCTATTGTTAATCACATAGTGTCAATTTGGTAAAACTATAATCTAAAGTAAGGAATGAGTGGGGTTTTTCTTTTGTAAGTTCTGTAAAACTTTGTTTAAAATTTCAGAATAAAAAGTTGAGTAAGTTTGATATCATATAATATGATAATTGTTTATGATTATAAAGTAAAAAACATGTAAGTTTTTTTAGCTACAGTTAGGTAATTAAAGAAATGTATATAGTTTTTTTTGAAAGGAAGAATTTTGATATTCATTAACAAAAAAAAAATCTAAAAGAGTATGTATGTAGTTACAAATTGTTATGTACTTACAAACTATTACAATTCAGTAATTAAAGGTAAATTTAGTGTTATTTAAGAAATGAAAATTATGAACATTCATCACTATTGCTCAAGATAAATCATGTAGTGTGAAATAATTTGGAAATTTAAAAAAGATCACATATTTAAAAAAAAATCATTATTAATTTAATTTTTTATATATTAAGAAATACTACTCATGAATAATAAAAGAGTTACATAACATAAATAATATATAACAACTAAAACCATGTATTTTTGGAATAATAAAATAGTTGTAACAAAAATAATATAGAACAAGAAAAAATATATATGTTTGGATGTATGAAAATTTCGATACATTTTATTAAGTAAAATTTTAAAAGAATAATGGTTATAAACATTTAGAAATAATTTTATTAAATAATTAGTTTAGATCTATATTATTGATCAGGGATCAATAAGGTTTGCATATCAATACATTTGATCCCTCTTGGCTCTTGGTAGATCCAGAGTTAGGCCATATTAATTTCCCCTTTTAGATAAACTACATTCCACATGAATACCATGGGTCAATACCATGGGTTGTTTTTATAGTTTAGTATTATTTTATTTTATTATTTTTATATTTTATTGTTTTTAAAATTATTTAATTTTGGATCTAATGGCCTAAAGCATTTCAATCGTTTAACATTTGATGCAATGGCTTAGATATAGACATAGCACCTAGGGGAGTTGTTTTCAAATAGATATATATTTTATCATGATAAAATATATTTTCTATTTATCTTATTTATATTTGTCAAAATAAGTTATTTATTTATTTCAAAATTTGTTTATATCTCAAAATCTGGTTATCTCAAGAGAGCTGAATACTCTTCTATTTCCCAAGTTCTATCATCTTCATTCTACTTGGTAAAATCACCATGACAACCCTTAGGTTCACTGACACACCTTGTCTTGCAAATGGTTTGGCTCTTCAACCACTGTTTTCCTTTTGCTGCTGACCCAATCCAACACTTCTTGGCTGCTTGTTGACTTATATAACACTTTTATGTACCAAATCGATTCCTCAGTGCTTGGAAAACTAATTGATTGCCTTCCCACTGAGAATCATGTTTCTCCTTTGCATAAACATGCATTCGATACAAGCTTCTCCTTGGAAACTACTTTTCCAAATTAAGCCCATCTAAGTGAACTACAAAAATAAGTTCCAACATCAGTAATAACAAGAAAATAAATGAACAATATTTTACCTCCACTGTTTCAAAATTCACATCTGGAAGAATGCATTCACCATATCCTTCTCTTCTTGACATTAGCACATAAAATGGTCTACAATGGCTGCAATTTTTTTTTTGATATCTTGTCACAAACACAACCATCAATATGAAAAACACATCATGCAAGAAACATAATTTGACGACATATCCTATTTCTCCTTCAAAGCAACAAATTTCACATCATGTGAACATAGCCATGTACTCTCACATCTCGGTGTACAAACCATTGACCAAACAAAAGTCGAAAAAACATGCCTCTTCAAACGAGTGACTCTCAAGTCAAGCATAAGAATGTATAACAATTTGATGATTATTTTCCCAAACAAAAAGAATTTCACATCTCATGAAACACTTTGTCATCTTCTCCTTTTCCTCTTTGGAGACAAAATCAACTCTTCCAAGTTGATATGACATGCATGTAACACACAATTGATCAACACAAGTCGACACTCATGCATGTGCAAATGATCAACACTCTAAAGTTGACATCATACATGTTTAAACAAAGCAATCGACCAACACAAGTCAATTAATCATGCATGTTCAAGCACAATGAAACCATCAAAATTCCACTGTTCATACACACAAACTCTCATGCATGTATTCAATTCTTCAACTCTCTCACAAGTACAATCATAAGTACAAGAACCCCATTCATATGTACATGTACTTCAAGAGCTAAAATGAACAAATTTTTCTGCAATAAAGTGAGTCAACATGCTCCGCTTTCAATCACCTTCTTGGCGTAAACATGCCAACATGCATTCAATAGGCAAATAATGCATCAATCATCAAAAGACATGCAAAGCCTTAATTGGATAAGAAACCTAACCACCTCTTACCAAACCATTTCAATGACGCTTCTTTCAGCTACACATCATCATCATGTGAATCATCTTGACCCACATCAATAATGGAATCTTCTTTTCCATTATTGTTATTCTCTTTCTCCACCTTATTCAAATGTCATAGATGACTTGCTGGATACAAAGTCCAACACTTGTCTACAAGATGACTTTGCTTATGGAAATGAGTGCAAACAATTGCATCTTCTTTTCAACATGGTCTACTTTGTCCAATGGACCTTTGGCTTTCTACCTCCTTTGCTTTAAAATTTTCCTATGCATGGTTATCGTCTTCCAGCATCTTGAAATAGTATGGTTATTCAAACCACAAAAGGAACATGCAAACTTTTTCCAAATCTTATGTGAGAATTTTCCATGCTTATCATAATCAAAAGCAGATTTATACCTTGAACATTCACATTTGTCGCCTTGTTGGGGAGGTGAATTTGATGATGTAGTGGCTCTCTTCGAAATACCAAAATGAATTTAGAGCTTTCAACATCCTCTTGTTTTCCATTCTCATTAGCTGCATGCTTATGAGCATCTTCTTGCAAAGTGGGTGTAGAACTTTTGCATTCCTCATGAACACAATCTTCACAAGCTTGAGGTAATGAACATGAAATGAAAGTCCTTCTTGGGACACCTTCATTTGCCTCATTGGCTTTAGATCTTTATCCATCATGTTGTCCATAACCAAGACCCAAATACTTAGGCCCTTCCTCAATAGCAATTGGCTCAATGAAGCCTTGTGCAAGTTTGCCTAATTATTTACCTTCATATCCCATCTTCATCAATAATTTGGACCTTATTCCTCTGGCGTGTCTTTCAAAATTACCTACACATTCATTTTGAGAGGAAATTGAAGATAAAATTGAATTGCATACCTCTTTTTCATGCTCATACATGGCTAGGGCTTCCTTGGCATCATGGAGTTGAGTCTCCATATCATGCATATTTTCAAGGTTCTCATTTGCAATATGGAGTTAAGTCTCCATCTCATTCATATTTTCAAGAATCTCTTTCTTCTCCTCCTTCATGGAAATCAACTACTCTTGAAGTTTAATGCTCTCCATCTTATCTTCATACTTCTCTTGCATCATATCAATCATGATGTAGACTCGCCTCTATAACAACTCTTTATCAAATATTTTTTCTAAGGATATGGATTATAAACATTGCTTAATGAAACTGTTGTCACACCTGCAATGCATACAAAGCTTCTTTGATGTGTTGTGAGAATTTGGTTCTCAATTTTGATCTTCTTCTTCGCACATAAACTTGCACACAGTTAAATTCTCCTTGCACAAATTCAAAAACCAATAGATAATCCTTCTATCTAACCTTGGCTAAAATGAGCTAAAACTTTGCTCTAATACCAACTTTATCTGAATATGGGAAAACTAGTTATTTCTATGCTAGCTCCCTCATCAATATTAAAAATGTGTGATTAGGATCGTCTCAAGTTAACCACTTGTGAAGGGGTTTATGTGTCAAGTTTCATGCGTCTTTGATGGTAAAATTACGAGTTAATTAACTTTTAAAAAATCATGTACAACAAATGAAATGCAGAAATATAACACACAACAATCACATTATACCATGGATGATAACGGAGTTCACCCCTCCTGGGCTAGATCTCCATGAACCTGCTTCAACTAGCTAGGTCCTCTTGGGATTAAGAGGCAAATGTATGTTTACAAGCACCTGTAGTGCTCCAATGGATTTGAAAATTGTTCCATTAGCTTCAAAACACTCAAAAACCCCTAAAATGACTACTCAACCTCTGATATTGGTTTCCAGTTGATCTAGGCTTGACCTCCCATCCTGGTGGCCATGGGCTTGTTTAATCTCCAAAGTGACAAAAACACCTTTAGAATTAAAGTGCAGTGGAGCTTCTAGGGCTCCACACAAACTACACACAGCTTCTTCGACGCTCATACATTAGTGATTGAATCAGCTCTTCACTCACTTAATGTACAACCCTCTTACAACACAAACATCACTGCAGGCACTCACCTCTGCAAACACCAAGCCGGAACCATTGGCTCTAATACCATAAAAGTAACTAAAGACTCCAAAGAGGAGCTCCGATACCATAACAAAAAGAACACACTAACTTGTCATTTCCATTGACAGATAATGACTTTTATACAAGACGAGGAAGTTTCTGGATTATCTGGAATGTCAGTGGCAATAGTTTCTTCAGGAAGCTAAGAACTCTCGAGAGAGTCTGAGACCACTCCAACATTAAATGTTGTTAGTAGGGTTGGTTAGAATTACTGTACATCCAACAAAAATCTCATAAATTCAACGTACCTGTACTATAGTAAATATTATACTTTAGTGTAATTAATAAATATTATACTAAATTTAATAAATATTATACTAAATTTAATTGAAAGAGGAGTTGAAGGCAAGGCTTATTTCCCAGTCTATAGAGTTATAAATACGAGGGGGCAGTATATGTCCACTTCTTGATGTTGTATCTTCTTTAATCCTACAGTGGGCATATATTGCCCCCGTATTTATGGTTCTATAGACTCGGAAATAAGCCTTGACAACTTGATACTTGAAAAATTTTCCCGTCTTAATAATGTGAATTATTATGCTTAATTCTTTATTGATGTATTTTAATATATATTATATTTATAAAGAAGCTATAATTTTATTTGGAAAATAATGGAAATTTTATTTAGATTTTGACAAAATCCTTAATTATTTTTTAAAATTTGAATTACAGTTGTTTCAAGATTTTGAATTTACCACAATTCTTAATGGTACTAAATTTATTTCCACTATAAAAAACTATCCAAACACACTAAAAAAATTATAACTTTGATATACAACACAATAATTAATTAATTGACAAGAAATTTAGACTGGAAATTTTTTTAGTCTCTCTAATTTTAAATCTGAGGTGGTGATTGTACTGCTGATTGAAACGATTTTCTATCAATTTTAGTAAATATAATATATATTTTATCACGATGAAATATATTTCCTATTTACCTGAGGTGATTGTATGGCTGATTGAAACAATTTTCAATAAATTTTAACTAGCAATTGCACCCCATGTTGCAAAAAAAATGTTGTAAGGCAACAGCATAGGAAAGAGTAGCCTAGAAAAAATAAGATGCTACAAAGAAGGAGTCATCGTGAAGGAATGAAAGGAAAATTTTTCTTCCATGGAAGCAGGTCGTGGAGGTTTCAAAGATATTGATGATAAGAGTTATCAACCAGAAAATTTTGTTATAGAATTTGAAATAGGCAATTGGGGTGAAAAAAATATATGTAAACCCACATAATCTATTCACATATAATAAAAATTTGTTATACATATTGAAATAAGAAATTGGGAGTGAAAATCCTTTGGTGATTAATAATCCTCCGAAACAAGCATGAAATGAGCATGTAACTCAAATGAGATATTTTAAATACATTCAAGTACCATCTATCTAGCATAGATGTAAATAAAGAAATTTTTTATTAACACAAATAGAGTTTACTCCAAGTTCATCTACATATCCGAGCACCAATTGCATGGTTATCAGAAATTGTATATGAAGAACAAAAGTCTCGGTACACAAGAAAGTGAATGTCATTTTAATATGGAGACATTTTTGGAAGGAGATATTGTTCTTTATGTTATGGTTTAAATTTTCTTAACGCCAAACTTGGTTTAGTCTTTCTCTATATACATAAGAAAAAAAATACAAAGTAAATTCACAAATTTAAGTTATAGTTTTATATTTTATAATTACAAATCTAGTTTCTTATTAAAATATTTTACACATCTATGGTTATTCTAAATTGATCAAGAGTATAGAATTTTTAGGGTGGTGTTCTATGTGCACTGAAATTCCCATGAGGTTCATCACTATGTATGGGGTTCATTGCAACCTTGGATATATTCTGTGAGTTGTTGTGATTTTTTGCTTGTGGCTACAACTTAGTTTTGGTTTTCACCTAATTATCATGATTCAAAACTTTTTTATCATCTTAGATCCTTATAGAATTAGATATATTCTAAGAGCTAATGTGATGTTTTGTTTGTCACAATGACTCAAAAATAAGTTATTATACCACAATATTGAATTTCTCTAACTGTCTGTTTTGTTTATGAACCTTTAAAAAACTAGAGGAACATTTTATTTTACAGTGTGATCTCCCTAGCATGGGTGGGGGTTTCAAAAATTGGAGAGTAAATTGAGTGGTTATTGTTAGACATTGTTGTATAAGATGGGAAGTTTGGATGTTTTGTAGACAACATGGATGTCATAACAGATATCTTTTTGAAATTTTTAGTGTCTTTGGCGACCATGCATCTAATAGGATCCATTTCAACTGACAACGCCAATACATTATTGTGCGAATGATAACTTGTGACATCCCTAGCCATTTTCTTTGATTGTAGATCAAGTTATAAGGTAATAACATGTGAAATCCCTGACCATTTTCTTTGATTGTGGATCAAGTTATAAACTAGAATATACTCTCTATTCAGAAGACTCTACATTATATATTGGATGGAGGGAAAGGTTATGATAAAAATTGTACAAAAAAACCCCTGAGGGTTGTCTCAACTTACTCTATTGTAATCATAGTGTCAATTTTGTAAAACTATAATATAAAGTAAGGACTCAATGGTTTTTTTCTTTTGTAAGTTCAAATCGCGAAGTTGGGAAACAATTTTTGGCGGATGGTTAGAATTCGGGAGAAATTTTTAATTTCTCGGTTGAGAAAAAAGTCAACTAAATTTCTCATCCGAGAGTTTTAAAAATTCTCGTCCGAGAGATTTTAAATATTTCGGACGAGAGTTTGGTCGGGTTTAACATGAGTTAAAATTCTCTCGGACGAGAGTTATGCATTTTCTCGTCCGAGAGTTGTGGTCACAAAACTCTCGGGAAAGTTTTTCGGACGAGAGTTGGAAAAACTCTCGGACGAGAGTTTTTCCAACTCTCGTCCGAGAGTTGTGTCACAAAACTCTCGGAAAACTCTCGGACGAGAGTTGGCAAAACTCTCGGACGAGAGTTGGCAAAACTCTCGGACGAGAGTTGGAAAAACTCTCGGATGAGAGTTTTTCCAACTCTCGTCCGAGAACTTGTCCAACTCTCGTCCAAGAGCCATTTAACTTTTAAAAACCCATTTAATAGTGACACAATGAATACGTTTGGTTTTAATAATTGATGACAAAGACGCAAAGGATTTTTTATTTGAAATATGAACGCTGTATGGAGATTTGACGCACATGAATTTTAATATGACAATGGTATACCCCTACGCATCAACTTGTGTAATTTTCCTTTGAGATCGATAGTCAAGTTTCAGTGTGTTGTGGGTTGATTTTCTGATCTAATCCATTAAACACAATTAGAAAATTCACTTATCGCTCCCAGTGTGTTGAAAAAAGTCAAGAGTAAGAAATACCCCTTGACAAGTGGAATAAAATCGTTAAACCGAAGAGAGAGGGAAGACGAGGATCAAAGATCTAATCCCTTTTCAAATTATTTGGAAGCTAAAGGGACTTGGAGGAATCATCACTTGAGACGGATTTCCACAATATGTCATGACTAAGAAGTATGTTGAGCCCCTTAACATTGAAAAGTCTATAAGGTGTTCAAGAAAACTTGTCATAGAAGGTTTAATCAGTTGGAGAGAAATGATCGAGACCATTGACATACCATCTCATAGGGGATCATTTGGCTTAGTTGGCTGATAAAAGTCAGTAGGGGAGGTTGCAAACTGACCCTTGGTTTGGG